>JANHFT010000383.1:28902-39954 GCA_032467955.1 Pseudoxenodon macrops | reverse complement strand
AAACTAAAAAAATAAACAAAATAAATAAACATAAAAAATAAAAATAATAAATAAGTAAAATAAATTCCAAACAAACCTTTACATTCATTAATGCATTACGTTCTTGATTAAATTATCTTTCCATTGATGAGATATCTTTATGTACTACTGCCCCAAAAATAAAAGTGCTGTTATTAGCTAGTTTTAGAAAATACACTTTCCCCCCCAAAAAAAAGGGTTTCCACAATTTTGTCCAGTACTGTAGCGGCCACCGAATGCCTGCCTTCCTTATAAAATATCTCCAGATTTATTGTCCAGCTATCCTGGAATAAATGGGTTTTATTTTGTGAATTTTAAGGGGAAGGGAAGCTTCCCAGAGCAAAGTTCCCCTTTTGACTTTTTTCTAAATGTCAGTTGAGCAATGAGATCATTGTTAACGCCGAATTAGTTAGGGCTTGACCCGTGAAATAAATAGGCCTGTTCTTCCCAAGAGTCTGAACATCTTAATGGATTCCATGTCTTCGAATAATCCAAGCGGAATTGCAAAAACAAGGCACGATTTGACGGAATTAAAAGGACTTACAAGACTGGTAGCCCTCGACTCACGACAGTTCATTTAGCGACCGTTGAAAGTTACAACGGCACTGAAAAAAAAGAGACTTACGACTGTTTTTCGCACTTACGCCCGTTACAGCCTCCTCCTTGGTCACGTGACCAAAATCCAGAAGCTTGGCAACTGGCAGGTACTTATGACAGTTGCAGTGTCCCCGGGTCACATGATCCCATTTTGCAACCTTCCAACCAGCCAAGTCAAGGGGGGAAGCCAGATTCGCTTAGCAACCGTGCGACTCACTTAACAACCGTGCGACTCACTTAACAACAGTGTCAAGAAATGGGGCCAACTTAACTAATGTGTTCACTTGGCCACAGAAATTTTAGGCTCAATTGTGGTCGTTAAGTCGAGGACTACCGATATATAACTCAGAACATTATTATAAACTGTGATGGAAATGCAGCTCAAAAATTGAACAGATTAAAGACTGTATAATGAAATAGACCCAGAATCTAAAAGAAGAAGAATTGATGGGGGAGGAAATGGAAATATCAATGGAAGATAAATGCCAAACGCCCTGTAAATATCACACTTGGACAAATGTTTTCGATTATTATTATTTTATTTGGCAATTGGCATGTTGCTTCAAGGGCAAGAATTTATTTTCTAAAAATGGTTGCAGAAGCAATAATACAGTTGGATCATTCTTGTGTATGGATGGTGAGGATGTAATAAAACTCAACAATTCTGGAAGTTGATGTATTATAGAACGAAATAGTCTTACAGAAAAAGTTTACAGAGTTGGCCTTTGTGTGTGATAGCAGCTGCCAGGATTCCTTGTTCTTCTTACTGCAAATCACAGCAGCATATCAATTTATTTATTTTTTAAATAGCTAGGTATTTGAAAATAACCGTTATATAGAATTTCATTCTATTTGGATACAAGTGATAAATTATACTTCTATACCTGGATTCATGCGGCATACAAACTTTGGGTTAACATGAAAGCTTTAATGTATTAATTCGTACCTAATGTTTTATATACAGTACCATTAGGTGCAAATTAATATATTAAAGCTTAACCCAAACATTGTATGTAGAATAGAACTTTTTTAGAACAGTTACAAGCTCTTGTTAATTGTTTACTTTGTTTTATAATTCTTATAATCCTAGTTAGTTTTTTTAATGCTTTACTACTGACAGCTTTTTCCTGATTGCCACCACTCTGCTTAACAACTAATTCCCACAACACTGTGAAATAATTTACTAAGACTGTATTAGTATTCTTCTTCTCTTCCTTACTAGTATCTATCTCTTCTCACTTATTACTATAACCATGTTGCTTGTATCTTTCAATTTATATTGTTTTTATTTGTTTCCCAGTACGACTGGATAGCTTATTAGTAACCTTGACAATCGCTAAGTGTTGTATCTTTTTATTCTTGATGAATGTATTTTATCCTTCTTATGTACACTGAGATCACATGCACCAAAGACAAATTCCTTGTGTGTCCAATCACACTTGGGCAATAAAGAATTCTATTCTATTCTAAAGTTATTGTCTTAATGCAAATTTTTCTGTTAAGGAAAATACAAATTTTGGAAAAACACATATAATAAATAAATAAACAAACAAAGAGGCAAAAACATTTTCTGAATGATCACTTCAGTTAACTATTTACATGAAAGTTTTCCTTGTTCTGACCTTCTCTGAAAAAAGAAAAAGTTGTTTAGAAGAATCCTACTTCAAAGAGTTCATTTTTGCCCCAGTTCCTGTCAGAAACCTTAGAGTAGAAAGTCACTGCAATGCGCTGGCACAAAGAATCCCTGCGGCTAAAATCAAACAAAGCCCAATTAAACTAATCATAACGACCCAGTGAACACAAGGAAGCTCACCTGGTATTTCTGGACTTCTTGTGTGAAATTCCCAACTCTACTTAGTACGTGGTACTATAATTACCCTGACCAAAATACTGTGAAATTACTGCTCTGATCTACTAATGGCTGCAAAAATCAAGCCGCTGTGATTTGATTCCAAGGGGCTGTAGCAAGGTGGCGCAATCCTTTCTGACAGAGATGACAACTTCTAAAAAAAATTTGAAGGGGGGAAAAGGAAAATTAATGGGATGTGGGTTACATTGCCAAAGACTCTTCATTAATTACCAATTTAATCACCGCTGGAGGCATGACATTACAAAATCTGGCTGAAAGTTCTAATAGATTATGAAGACCACCTAAGTAGAGTGACCAAGAAATGTACAAAACAATTAATACTGTTTCAGCACTATCAAAGAAGCTCAGATTATTTTACATCAAGTGAAGCAAAAGAATTAGTAGCTTCACAGTGCCACCACTAGGAAATGTAAATACAATGGCACACAATTAGTAATGCACATGTGACTTTTCGTTCAAGGCAAAGCACATATCCTTGGGAAAGCCAGAAACATGATAAGGAGAACAAAAGAAACATTTAAAAATGAAATGAATAAAGATTTAAACTCTACTGTCATGCATGCTGAGAAATGCAATGAAACATATGGCTCTGGGATGAAATGAAAACAGTCACGCAAAAACATTTATGGTCATTAGTTGCAGTACAAAAAGAGCATCCCCAGTGGTTAAAAAAGGAGGGGTTCTACAAAACAGATCTTTTGGAAACAGAGACTACTTCCTTGACAGTCTTTAAAGGACAAACAATAGGAAAACATATAAGTTTTGGATCTAGGTTAGATTAGGAAGCTTCTACATGATCTCATTTTAAAACACACTGCTAAATTGGGTAAGAGGCATTTTTGTTATTCTCAGATGTTAAGCAGAGTTCAAACAACTCACCATTTTTTATAATAAAACAATTTATGATTGTTATGACTGAAATAATGACATCTTTGCTTATTTTCTATAAAACAGAAACAGTCAGTTGTAGAACTAATTACTTCATGTAATTCCAGATCTTGATTACATAGGAGTGGTTTAATATTAAACATTTCTTTTTATTCTGCATATGCCCCCCCTCCAAATATGGCATGCAGCTATTGGAGATCCACAGGGCAAACTGCATGTTTGTAAATTATGTATTTTGCCCTTTCCCAGTCCCCAAAACACAGTACAAACAAACATCAGACAGTGCAAAAATTCAGAATATTACCGTAGCAACCTCCTTCATTCTTCGATATAAAATTAGTGAGATCATTTTCTCAGTGAAAATGTATCAGACTATACATATTACTATTTTAATCAGAATAAGTTCAATTTTTCTAAGTGTTCCTCTGCAGTTCCTTGTTATTTTCTCTCACATAAGACAACGCAGCAGAAAAAAGTGTCATAATCATAATTTAAATATTATGGTGAATACTCTTATCATCTTAAACCACATTTGTCAGTTGTTTAGGGGTCTATTTGGAAGACAAATATGGCTAATAATGAATAAGGTATGAGCTCCCATGGATTATCAAATAATGTTCAACCTTTTTATCAATTAGGTGGTGGTAACTGCTTCTTTTGTAATCTAAAGACAATCTGGGGATCATATTTAAATCTGGTGACAATTATCAGCATGACAGATTAGACTTCCAACCTTAAATCAATATTTTCCAATTACCATCAAAGGAGCAAGGTTGACATAATATAAAATCTCATCCATCAATATGTTTAGAAAGGACACAAAGTCTGTTGTAGGTTTAACTGATAGTAGCCAGCCGTATTCTCTTACTTTTCTAGTTTCTTAGAGAAAAAAAATTGATAATCTAGGTCCTAGTAATTTAGGAACTTGGCAGTGCTTTTTAAAAGTTGTTTAAAAAGAGTAATTTTACTTTCTAGATTAAGGAGAAATAATATCTTCTATAAAATCTCTTCTATAACGTCTATAAAAAACCTACAGCAAAGAAAAATAAAATGTTTTATTCTGTTTTTTGCTTAAAATCTAGAAATATCAAAACCACTATTGGTGTAGGTTCATTAAGATCTATCACTTTTTTCTGGCTAAGACAATTTTAACGCCTCTTCTAATGAAGCCCAAATGACCTTTATACAATGGAAAACATTGAGCTCTTTATATCTTTTCTGCTGTAAAATTCATAGTGGTAAAATTCATTTCCCTAATATAATTATATTTTGTTTGTATAATAGTGATCATGGCTTTGGGGCAAAACTTGAAATGAACCAAAAACAAGCAACCTGATAATAAACTTGCTCAATATGGAAATACTTTGCCTTAAATGGTGCACTGACACTGAGGAAACAAGCACCCTTCTTAAATTTCAAAATACAACCACTTCCCCTTCTGTATTTGTATTTGTTCCACTAAAGCTTTTTGAGAATGTTTCTAGAAGCTTTGGGATTCTGTAGAATGTGAAATAGCTTTACTGAGCTCTATGAGAAGACAAGTTTGCTTATACCTTCCAATATGCAATTGGCAAGAATTTGGGCTATGTTCCAGAGCATAGTAGAGTTCCTGTGGCTCATTAGCATCTGCAGGCTTCTTCTGCCAAAATGGGGAGAGCACAGCTGTGTTATAATGCTGCCGCTTCTACCTCTTTTGCACACATAAATAAGCAGGGACTATGTTGAGAAACTGTGATGCTGCTTTTATCATTTTGCGATTCCTGCTGCCATGGCCTATCATAACAATGCCACAATCACTACAATTAAGCTACAAATATTTTTAAACAGCACAAATTACATATCATTGCCAATTTTTCAAGAAGGATCTAAGGTGTCTTAAGTCTCACAAGATGATTGGTTCCTAGGCAGTAATGTTTGTGTAGGGTCAATGTCTAAACCCAGTAGGCTAGCATTTTTTTCAAAGAAAAATACGGTATCTTAAAGGTTCCTTGGTGCTAGAAAGGTGAAAAGTACTATTTTATTTTGTATTAATGCTGATGTAGTAAGATCAGGCAATTGCCGCTAAATGTCTATCTTACTTTGCAACATCATTTGCTGTATTAGGAAGAAATAATGTAAGGTGATTCATAAAATAAATTTCCCAAAAGACTGAGTTCAGATGTTGCTTTTCTGTTTTTTGGTTTTTTTAAAATGTATGGAACAACAACATACATTTACACTATGGTTTAGGTTATTCTTATGAAGGAAACAGCCTATCCCATCTGCCCAAAATAGTGATTCAAGGACAGGATTGAGTAATACTTCGAAAAGATTGTGCTGTTCAGCTCAGCCTCTCTAGTCTCCCACATGTCCATTTTTCAACTAATCACAACAGTAAGTATGTATGTGGATGTTTTTCGCATCTACTTTTGTCTAACTTTTATACTTTGCATTGGAATTCTAGAATGATAAAATATCACAATAGTTGATAACAATGAAAGCTGACCAGCTTATAACCAAATAAGCTGACACTTGAAATAAATTTTTTAACAATACCGTAGCATCCACCCAATCATCTAAGACTTTGAGAAGGACTTGATGCTAAAGAGCAGTAGCATGGACAGTATCTGATACAACAGTGGAATGCACAATCATGCACATACCGAATAAAATTGTTTTCTTTCTTCTAACTTGACCACAAAAAGAAAAGAAACAGACAGAGACAAAATATGAAAATGAAGCACATTTCTTTAGAGAATGGGGTTTGTCCTAGCATCACAAAACCTGAAGACAGGTTTTTATCTAACCCAGCATTAACAGCAGACATATGCATTTCTCACAGCATCAAAGAGTTTTTGCTTTTACAAAGAAGGAAATTAACTTTGACAAGCACGCACCCTTGGTTATGCTATGTTACATCTTCACTACTAGTATCAGCCATTTTAAGATATTTTAATTGCCTTTAGCTTACTTCAGACAGGTAAGCAAATATCATTTCTAGTGATTTTATAAATGCAGATCTAGGCTTATGTAGGAGAACCAAATACTTGGAATAATTTTGAAGCCAATTAGGTATTGTCTATCTTTAAATAAGGAAAGGCCGCTGAAATTGTGACAGCAACAGAACAAAGCAGATTTTTTTTTTTTATAAATCTGTTCAATTACATCATTCCTGGTTAGGTAATCACTCTTTGCAAAACACTGAACTATTATGATGATTGCACATGTGTGAAATGTTTAAAGAGATAAAAAGAGCTGAACAGAAAAGGAAATAAGTGGATGACTAAAAATGATTAAATCTAACTTGGCTGAATGGCACAGCCAAAGGAATTGTTCGTTTAGTATTTCCTGGAGAGTAATCGGACCAAAGCCCTCAAGAATATGCATCCCACACCCTCTCCAGGAGAAATTAAGAAGAAGTAAGCTACTGATATTAACACATTAATTAATTTGAATGCGACGTTCTCATTCACTTACTACATGCCTTTTAGTTTTAAAGCCTCCAGGTAGCTTACAAATCATAAATACACATCATAAAACTAACACATCAGTTCTAACCACTGGCTAAATGTATAGAAGCCAAAGGATAAACAATAAAAATAATTTATGTAGTAAAAAAATAGCATGCATTATAATTCCAGAAAATGGCCAACTAAAGTAAGTAAAACCACTTTTGAAGCTACAAAGTGAACCACTTCTCATTTTTGTAAGGTATTTTACAAGGCGGGGGTTACTAAGAATAAGGTAGTGTCTCTTATGTAAGACCAGGATTATGGGCTAACAAGGACAACTCATAATCTTAGCAAATAGGCAGATTCATAAGGATACTCCTATGTTGGATGCAAACATAGATAAAAACTAACACTTCTGTGCTGCCCATTTAATGCCATTTAGCACAAAATTCATTTCCCATGTTCTGAATTAGACTAAAGACAGAGTACCCCAAGTGAAAAAGTTTCTTGAGGTAGTTTGTCTTTAGGTAGGACTATAGAAATCAATCAAAGTTATCACTAAATGATCATGCTCTTCTCCCCCACCCCATCACACACACAAAAAGAGACGGATACTAAACTTTGAAACATGTCATTTCTTTTCATGAAATAGCAAATGAACATCTCTGAAAAGAAATAAATAGGAAATTATTTTTTCACTGTTAAGGTAAATTGGAGTAAGTGTATCCCGAGCCTACTAGAAAATATTATTCTTAAATAATAATACAACTGCTCTTCCCCTCAGTTACTAATAGAACATTAATAAATACATTACAGCACTATGAACAAAAATGGGCAAATATGTATTCCCTCCCAAGAGACATGGTTTATGACAAAGATGGGTAGGGGCACAATTAAGGAGCACAGATAATGTATAGTGTGTGCGTGAGTGAGTGAGTGAGAGAGAGAGAGTGTGTGTGTGTGTGTGTGTGTGAAAGACATTGGGTAATTGTAGAAAGACTGTCCATTGTGAAGTTTAATAACTAAATTATAAAGACTGAATTTCATAAGAGTTATATGCAACATTGACTATATTAGGGCATTATTCTGCAAGTGTTTTGGACTCCAGAAATACTTCATTGTATGTATATAAAGTCTTGACTGTTAAAGACTGTTAACAAAGCAATAATATAAACTATCCTAACCACCTGCCATTCTAACAGAATTAACAAAAGATAGATGTGCCTAAGTTATGGCTCAGTTGCGTAGAAGGGAAATTATTTTTCATAGATAAAAATTGTTAGTATGAAGCCAGTAATTAAAAAGCTCCTAACAGTTTATACCCAGATAAATGCTAGACAAGTGAAGACAAGACAAGACAGGTAGGATTGGGGCAAGGCGATTCACCCCAGCAAACACAACTCAACTGTTTTTTGAAAGAAGACTTTGGCCAAACGGTAGTCATTAGCAAAATAACTGCTGCAGCACTCACACAATTTCTCATGTGCAAGTGTTAAGAATTGCAAAATTACAGCACATGATATGACACAATAGGCAATCTCTGCTTTGGGAAGGATTGCATAAAAATTTAATTAGCTTTCATCTCCAGAGATTACAGACCTCTTCAGGTCACCATTGAGGTTACTGGTGGAGCAATAGGCAACTGCAGCTGCCTCCCCATTGGACCTATGTTTGCTTAGCCATCAGAATAATTCATTCTAATGATAAAAGGAGGGTCACTGGGACAAACAGTATTGGGTGAAATGCTGCAGCATGACAGATAACTTTGCCTTTCATCTGTCCAGTATCTTAAATCAGCTGGCACTCAAAAGAGCACAGCTTTCAACGGACTTGCGATCTTTCCTTGGCCTTAGTCAGTAGGGAAATAATCGGCTCTTGGTAGGAAAAGGACAATGCTCAGCATTCGTAGAATAGCAAGAATTACCCATAAATAATTCTCTGCTGTTTTCTCCATATTTTGCTATTCTGGTGAGTTACAGCCAGCAACAGTATCCCTAACCAAAAACACTTCCCAATATACAGACACACAGGTAAAAGCAAATACACTTCTGTACAGGTCACAATAATGAACATTTCTTACATCAGTCAGTTGCTTAGAGCGGCCTGGGACGATTGAACTGGAGAACTGTCTGTTTCCTGCCTTTAAAGCGGCATCTTTCCTTGCTTGTTCCAGCAGGATTCTTGCACGTTCTTTTAACTCTTCTTGTCTCGATAACATTCGTTGCTGCAAAATACATAAAAGGCAAAATATGTCATATTGAAAGACAACAAATCCCCAAATTAGCCTACCTACCCCATAGTACTGTTCTCCTCTGCTAAGAAAAGCAGAGGTACTTTCCAAGAGAAATAGAAGACAAAACCCAAGTAGCAGTAAGAGAGGTTGCTTGCTAGTAGCTTAAAATCTACTTTAACCTAGAGGGCCATAACAAGTTTCTACAGCATCCAGAGCAGTGCATTCCAAAAGCTAACAAGGCCAGAATTCCATTTTTTTTAAAAAAGGAAAACTATATTTAGAGCTCCAGTAGGGTGAAATGAAGCTGTAACTTTTATTTTTTCCCCTTAACTACCACCATCCAGCCCTCAAACAGCAATTTTCTGGGACTTATACATTAAAGGAGAGTCCTAGATATGCTGGTGAGCTGCAGGAAGCTTCCTGGCTGCCCCATCTAATATAGGACACGTTATAAAGATCCAGTAATTGAAAACTGCTGCAACTGTGAAGGGAATGGGCCAAGCAAGGAACAACAGCAAGTTACCCCTTCCCATCTGGCCTATATCAGAAATAACCCAGCTGTAAATTAGCAGAATTTCCACGGGGCAACAATGCTCCCCAAAAGAAGTCCAAGCATTTGTAGCCTTCTTGCAATGCGTTGGACTGGTTCTGCCTCTCTTGCTCATCAGTTCAGCTTTGTGCCAGATTGTCTACTGCTTTGATTCAAGCAAAAAAGACTCTGGGGCAGTTGCAAGAATAGGTGTGTGGAATAGTTGCTACAGCATGTGTTAGGGAGCCATGTCAATGTTGAGGGAAAAGACCTCTGGTTACATCATCTTCCCCTCTTTATGACTTACTACAGCAAAGGACGTTACAGTATACCAAGAGTCTTCTAAGGTTTTTGGTAACTAAATATTATGGAAGTTGAAAATGCTAAGTGAATGAAGATTGCCCAGTGGAAAAGTAGAGTGAGACAATGTCTTGAGCATCTGCAGCAGAAGCAAACAAAATTGACAATAAATAGAATAACCATGTAATGATTAATGGAATTTCCTATAGGCATGGATTCTGCCAGCCTTGCACTGCCTCAATCTCCCTTTTACATAATAAAAAAAAGAATAATGGAATATGTGATAATGCTACCGGTATTGGATGTACACATTAAAGATTCACCCTCCAATATTCTATAGCAACTCTAATTTGTCTAAGTATCTTTTTTTTAAACATGCAATCATATATTTGAAACATGAGTTGGAACTGGATGAAGAGAGAGAGATCAACTTGCTATGCACAGCAGAACTATGATGACTGCAGAACAGTGCTGTTATGTAGCCAGTTTAGGAGGATCTGTTCCAGTCAGTTGTTTAAAAAGTCAGTTTAACAAAATTTCAACAGTCAGATAGGAGAAGAGACTTGGGAAAAACAGAGTCAAGAGCACGCAGATTTCAGGAAGGGAGAGCAATCTCAATCAACCAACCTTGATGTCGAACTCTTCAAGAGATATGAGAAGGTGGCTTCCTTCCCAGTTGGGAATGGGGCTCTGGCTAGCATTCAAAAGAGAACAGAACTGTAGGCTGCATCTGTTCCCTTGTCCTGTATCTTTGTTCTCTGGGGCAGTTTCATTTCAGAACTAATCTTCTTTGAGCTTCCTGGGTAGGAAGCAATCAGAACTGGGGACCAAATATGAGGCCTCCATTTGTTAGGAGAATGGAAGAAGAGCCACATTCAGGTTACAGCCCTCTTTATGTTTTCACGGGATTAAATTTCATAACATCTTATTGAAGCCTTTTTCTAGAAGATTGAGCGTTTAGGTCACTATGATTGTAGGAAGCAGTTGTTGCCTTACCTAATAACATCTCTGCTAAAGCCCCATTTGTATTTGAGTTGGACAACAGCAATCCCCGACACCAATCTCATATTTAACAGGGCAGACAGGGGTATCAATAATGGATTTTTATAGTACCGTGTTTCCCCGAAAATAAGACAGGGTCTTATTTTCTTTTGACCCCCGAAATAAGCGCTTGGCCTTATTTTCG
>JANHFT010000380.1:0-11409 GCA_032467955.1 Pseudoxenodon macrops | reverse complement strand
AGTACTCCAAGGTCCTTGACAGAGTGAGGGTCGTCTACAAGGTCATGTCCATTCAGCTTGTATTTTGTGTTCTGATTCTTTTTGCCACTGTGTAAGACAGAGCATTTTGTTCTTTGAGATTTGAAGTTGCCAATTGTTTGACTATTTTGACACAAAGTCAAGGTCTTTTTGAAGGATAGCAGCATTATCGGTAGTGTTAAATAGTTTTACATCATTGGCAAAGAGAACGCAGTTGCTTATAATATGATTGCAAAGGTTATTTATGTAAAGTATATATGTAAAGTAATATGGCCTGTTTGAAACGTATTTCACTAATGCTAACATTTCTTTGCTGGCTTCGGTTATGTTTATAGATAAAAATATTGATGGTGACTTGTAAAGCCTTAAACTTTTCATACTGGGCATTTTGAAGGATAAGTTGCTTCATATAGCTGTGTAAAGTCTTTTTCCAATCAACCTTGATTTATAAATCACTATTGGAAATAGTGGTGGAATCTAAGTATGACAGACTTTTCTTAGTGACATTAGTCATATTTCTACTCCAGAATCAATAAAAAGTATCTTATATGCAGCTTTTAATGCTATTTAAATTTTTTCACAATGGAAACAGTGTATAACCTGGACACTATAGTTCTATCCACAGTCCTTTAGGAAAATGATCCCAATACATTAGAAAATTGTTTCTGATAAAATGAGCATAAGGTCATTTCTGTGCAATCTTTTATTGCCACTTTTTAAAATTGCCATTCTCTGAAAATTTACATATGATGTGTGCTTCTACAAAAGCCTTCCTATACTGAAGCAGAAAGCCAAAGGTTTTAGTTGGAGAATGGGACAAGGAAAGTAGAAACCAGAGGTGGGTTACTACCAGTTCGGACTGGGTCTATAGAGTAGGTAGTAACCCGCTGGTGATGTCATGGAACTGGTTCTGGTCCGTGGAGGCCACCATCTTTTTTTGCATTTTGTTTGGGAAAAAACATTTTCCCCCCAGTTTTTTTTATTTCTGTGCATGCACAGAAGCTGAGTTTCTAGCACTGTGCATGTGTTGCCATCTTGTTCTTGCCTTTTGGGCGGGGTTGTATTTTTTTTGTACTGTGCATGTGTGCGCGTGCATCCATGAGGCGTGGCAACGTGGTGCGGGAGGAAGTGAACCAGCAGCAAGGTAAGTTAGAACCCACCCCGGTGAGGTTTTTGGCCAAGAATGGATGAATAAGCATTGATACCATATAAGTAAAGCCATGTGAGGTATATGTGTATGTCACGAGTGGTTGCTATATTTCATGTAATGCAATCCATAATTCTTATGTGAAAATCATGACCATAACCTGAATCATGCATTCAGATTCAATGGGCATCTTTGAGACTCTATTAAATTGCCACAAAGAAGAGGGAGTCAAACTATTCTCCAAAGCACCTGAGGATAGAACAAGAAACAATGGGTAGAAGCTAATCAAGGAGAGAAGCAGCTTAGAACTAAGGAGACATTTCCTGACAGAACAATTTATTAGTGGAACAACTTGCCTCCAGAAGTTGTGAACATTCCCACACTGGAAATTTTTAAGATGTTGGATAACCATTTGTCTGAAGTAGTGTAGTGTTTCCTGCCTAAGCATGGGGTTCGACTAGAAGACCTCCAAGGTTATTCTATTATTGTCATGCTCCTCTTGAACCTTGATACCGTCCTTTAAAGTGATTTTATGCCTCTATGTTTGAGTCATTTAAAATATATGTTATCATCCAGTAGCGTGCTTTGAATAGTACAAAACCACTTGACATTGACTGACTAATGTACACCTGTTAGAAATGTTTGTTCAACCAGCTCTGTATCTAGCTAGATCATTGACATGTCTACTAGATTTTAATGAAATACCTTGTTGATTACATTCCTGAAATCATGTACAATTTATCTATTGGCATTCCTCTGGATAGCTAAACTGGTCAGTCTATCCAAAAAGGAAACCAGTTTGTTTTAGCATTTTTTTTATAAGACCATGCTGACTGCTGCCAGGCAATGGATTCTTTTCAAAATTTCAAAAACATTCTCCCTAATAACCTATTTCAGAATTGTGTGTGTGTGTGTGCATAGGCACACATTTATACATATACATGCACATACTTGCTTGTGCCTATAATTACTTAGGTCTCCCTTTTCCCAGTGTTGAAGACAGCAACACCGTTTGTCGTTCTCCAGTTACCTGGCAAGACTTTTGAATATAACTGTAATTTTGAACTGTAGTCCCCATAATAGAATATGATTGCCCATGTTTTATATGTTGTTGTTTTTTGACAGATTCACCTCGTCACTTTTGGTGGTATCACTTAATTTGCTGGTGTATGAGTGTTGCTGGAATAATCTGTATCCTGGTAGGACATGAGCATTACACTGTAGATGTTGTCATTGCTTATTTTATCACAAGTAGACTCTTCTGGTGGTACCACGCAATGGCTAACGAAAAGGTAAGCAGCAGCCGTGCTAACTTTAAATATTAAAATGAATTTCAAATGTTGGGCTTGAGATACATATGTCCAACCATATGCATATGTTAAACCATAAGCCAAAGTGCATAAAGTAATTATCAGGAACCACATATATGAAATTTAGAAGGTCACAACTAACTCAGTTGCTCATATGTGCCAAGCATCAAGCAAGTAACTCTTTGAGCTCTTCACAAGAAAGCAGCAATACAAATAGGGCTAAATATTCCCTTTTCATTAAAGCAGGACCTTAAATTTTTAAACAAAAATGCAATTTCTAATAGTAGGTGAGAAAAGAATACATTTACAGTAGTTCATTGTATTAAACAGTCTTTAACAGTGCTTTCAATTTAAGGAAAATAATATTTCTGGTGGCTATAACTGCATTTTTAGTGCTGTCTAAACATGATTTTAATATTTTTTTTCTTAATACAGAACTTGAAAATATCATCACAGACTAACTTTCTGTCTCGAGCATGGTGGTATCCAATATTCAATTTCTTTGAGAAGAATGTACAAGGCTCCGTTCCTTGCAGTTTCTCATGGCCAATAACATGGCCTCCTGGTTGTTTCAAGTCTTCCTGCAAAAAATATTCCCGTGTGCAGAAAACGGGAGAGGACAATGAAAAATCTACCTGAAGAAGATGAAGGCAAAAACATGCATATTATTTTTCCTTTTTACCAAAACACTTATGCTATAACCAAAGCTCTCAAGATGACTAGATTGTTTATTGAAGAAGTGGAGCAGACTCTGTGCAATTGATCTGAGAAAAGACTCTTGTAGCCATTAGAAAATAATAGCTATCCGTTGGTATTTTTTTTTAATAGTCATATTGTACAGTTTCATCCCACTCTTCAGTATTAGTAGACACTGGCATTCGATGACACTCCAGTGCCAATATAATACTTCCTGAGGAAAAAAGCCAGGATGTTGGCTTCTTAATGAGATTAAGAGGTGCCAAAGTACACATCACACCATCTGTTGTTAAATATAATTCACCCACAGAAGCTCTGAACAAAATATCAGCTTCAGATTTCTGAAGTTTGATGAGAAAAAAAAAAGGTAAAAGGCACAATACTGGTCTCTCAAGCTGAGAGTGAAAGAAATTGGCAGGCAGAGGTGTTCAATCCAACTGGTGCATATATAAAGCCTGTTACATAGAACTGGTAAAACCAGAACAGAACGTGATATTTTATATTCTTTTATGGGAATGAATTATATTACGACCCATAATGCCACCACTGTATCTACCGGTACATGCTATCCTGTTAACTTTTTTTTTTAATATGGTAATTTTATACATGAAAATAAAACCTATTTTACCTGATGATACTGTAAGCTAGAAATAATGTCTACTAATGTCATCAATGTCCTAAAAGAGAAGAGGTAAACTAATTTATTGTTAAAATAACATACATATGTCCAAAAGATTATTTATTTTCAACTGGTCAATTAGTTTGCGTGACTTTGCAGAAGATGTACTGGACGCATTTTTTGAACATTAACGTTCATAGTTAATGCTCAATAGATGAATTATATGGAGAGTCTGAAATCACAGCAAATATTGACAACAAATTCAGACAACAATTGAAAAGAGAGTATATCACTTAATAAAGACAGTGGTCTAATAACAATTTTTAGCACTCAAAAGGCATCTCATCATTTTGAAGGGGTTGTAGTCAATCTATATCCATCTGTTGACAAGAGTGTCTTTGACCAGAAAAGGAAAATAAATGATTTTGGTGCTTCCCTTCTGCCTTTTCCCCAGATTTAATCTAGTTCATTAAATTCCCCTTCAGAACAGCTTGGAAGTGATACTGAAGCCTTCAGGGAAAAAGGGAAAACAACAATTATCATTCTGCTAATGAAAGCCTCTCCTGGATTAAAATGCCTTCTGCACAAAGTAGCAGTAGAATTGTCAATATTCCGTTGTGATGGTTACTGAAATACATATGCAAATTGAAATAAGCATTTAAGATCAAGAAGAACAGCAATTCATACTTCCTGGCTTTAGTGTCATCTAAATGGTGTCTTGAAAATAATTTTTCAATGTTTTTTTAAAATTGCTAAAATTCACTAAAACATTGAGGTAGATATGATGCATTTACTGATGAATATCATTTTGCTTTCCTTTGGCATTTGAGTTGTTATGCTAAAGTTTTTCCACTGAATATTTTGTTTCACTATTACCTAACACTATTTATTATTAAATGGTCACATGGCCAATCGGCTATCTTCTTGTTTTCAAGGTTTGTTTGTTTGAACAAAGTCTCTCTTTATAAATATAAAATTAGTATGTTGGAACACTTAAAGTATTTATTAACCTCATGCACACAAAGATTTACATGGCCCACTCCTTTTGTTCAGTTTGGCTCAAAAACCAAACTATGCTACTGGAATTACAACCCATAGCAATTAAATAGATTGTATTTGTCCATATTATAATATGCTTTTATGGTATCAGTAAAGGCAATATTCAGAAAACCACTATTCACATTTGCTTTAATCGATATAACTTTTATATTTTGAAGGTTATAATTACATATCAAGGAAATCAATTAGAAAAGTTGACATTAAAAAATTCTGTAAGATCAAATTTTTAAAAAGATGGAGTTTGGTGAAAATTTTCGGAAAGCTTTTGTTTTTCACCAAAATTTGTTAACTAGAAAAGGTGATACCAGTTTCCTTCTGAATGTTTGTTTTCATAGATTAACATAGCCATTGTTATACCAGGTCATATAGAATTAATTTTCAGAAGATCAAAAATTCTGATGTAGCAAACAATATAATCTAATCATAGATGATAGTAAAGTGTGATATTCAAGTCAAATGACTTCTTATGGGTTAATTTTCTTCACTAGAACCAATCCCTTGCTTTCACGATATCTATGTCACATGGAAAACTGTACCTTTTAGTCAAAACTTTGATGTCACTAAAAAAATGAGAAATTCAAATTCAGAACTTAAAATACAGATAAATTTGTTTTTAGCTTCATCTTAATAGGACACAACAGCTGGAGTCCAGAAATACAGTATATGAAATTAAGATTGAAGTGTGCAGAAAGACCTCTTTGCTACCCACACTCACATAGACAGAGACAGAATGTAGAATACATGCTGGCTGTGAATTCTGTCTCAATTATCACAGTGTGTGTGTGTGTGTGTGTTTATATGTATGTATCGGCAATTTTCCAAAACCACCTCAAGAGACATATCAAGTGTCTTTCAAACTAGGCTAAAATATGTATGTTTCAAAAATAAGTACTGTAACAATAGAGAAGACAGCTTACTACAGGAGAAACCAATCTAAACAGCTTCCTAAAGCGTTTGGTCTTTTAAAAATAACACAACAATACCTGTAGAGATTCTCAGTCATCCAGGTCATGGCTGCCCTAAAGGACCATTCCCAACTATCCTGTCTGTGAGAAAAATATCCCAATAAAACAGCAGGAGATCAGAAATCAGCTACAGAGTAATTTATTATAGAACGTTTGCAAAAGGGCTTAACCTGGGTTCAAGAGACCCCAAGATAAACAACTTATTCATCTGAATACATGGTTTAAATACACTTCATACAGCAATGATAAACAACTTTCTCAACCCCTCCTTTCCAATGGTCAGCCCAAGTTTCACAACCTTATTGGCCTCATAACGGGTGGTTTCCAAACCTCAAATGTCCCCTGATAACATTTGTTAACATCTTGTCCTAGCCAACATCGTCCTTCCTATCCAATGCCTTTCCCTTCCAATGTCAGCCTGCCCCAGCCAACATCTCGAGTACTTTTTTTTTTCTGTATTGCTTTCCCAACATCCTTATTATATGCAGATGTCCTAATGATTATAACGTCCTAATAATCATGTTGTATAATATGTCATGCAATATGGCTGCACCCCTGCTCACTTGTTACAGGAATAACATTCCACTTCTCTCACTGTCCATTCCATTCCATTCCCCACTATCCTGTCAGAGCTGAAGAAGCTTCTTGGATGAGAAGCAAAATGTCCTCAAAAGAAAAAACAAGGAAGTCCAGTTGCCTTCTGAAAAAAGCACCTTTGGAACCTAGAACAATGGTTCTCAACCTTGGTCCACAGACACCTGGGGGGCACTATGTCATCAGGAGGTACAAGAAGGCTTGAAGAAATGCTTTTATTTAGATCTTAAGTCTTTGGGATCTGTGGCCAACATCCATGGCCACAAAAGGTATTTAAAGGGGATCTATAGTGAAGAAAGATTTGAGAACCACTGATGTAGAAGTTTGAGATGGAAAGAGACTATTGAGTTTGAGAACATTGTTCATGGCCTAAACTTGGGAGTCCCATGCGTGGACACTAATAATTTACTTGTAGATACCACCTTCCTTAATGAGAGTCATTTTTATGACTATTAGTGTTCCCCCATCACAGCCATTGTAGTCATGATACACTGTCAAAATCTGAAACGTTCTTATTGGCAAAACAGATTGGAAATCCCCAGTCATGCACGTTTCTCTAAATTTTATAAATAACTAAATTTGTCTTATTATATGGCAGTTAAAGAATGGTCCAGAAAAAGCCCATTACAATGAAAAAGATACATTTGAAATTGCTGCCGAAAACAATCTAGAGAACATAAGGCGTATATGTTCTCTCTGGTTTTAAGGGCAACGGTTTTGAAGGAAAAAATGTAGCAGCTTTCACCCTCACCTTAAGCCAAACATTTTTTTTTGTTATGCACCATTCAAGTATTTAAAATACAAATCAGTACACATATTTAACAAAGAAATCCCATCTTCATTAATTTTCAGTGAATTTAAAGCAATCCTATCACTTAAAGAGAAAATAGGGGGAAATCTAGTCTTCAAGGTTAATATAGTGCCGTGTTTCAGAAAATGCACAAAGAGAAAAAGAAATCCACTTGAAGATACCTTTAAAAAGTAATAGAAATTTAAATATGAGAAATGTTGAGCTCTCACTTTCTATTCCTTTTTTTTAGCACATAAATTGTTAGGTTCAGAAATAGACGCTATGAAGGAATCCTCTGGGATGGGATAAACAACCTGCGGCTATTTAGTTGTTTCAGATAACTATAATAAAGTGTTTATTAACGCTGCTGGTTTGTAGCATCTTGTAGCCAATTAGTACCCTGTTTCCCTGAAAATAAGATCTCCCCGGATAATAAGCCCAATCAGACTTCGGAGCGCATGCACTAAAATAAGCCCTCCCCGAAAATAAGCCCTCCCCGAAACATAGCAGCAGCCATGAGGTGACCACGCTCGACACCTCATGTACCTCAAAAATAATAAGACCTCCCTGAAAATAAAGCTAAGTGGTTATTTCAGGGGTCAAAAGAAAACGGGAAAACACGGTACTCTAAAAAACAGAAATACTCTACCTGAAGGAAAGGATTTTAAACATTCTCCATTGGACAATGGTTAACCATAAGAAAAAGTGATTTTAAGAAGTGTATGTGTGTGTATATATGTTGTTTATATTTATATATAGCTATATCTGGGTATGTTTGGGTATGTGCTGCTTCAGATTCTGAATGAGCTTCATATTTATTACATAATTATTTATACTTTTATGCCCTGGACAACCCTTTTTGGTTTCTTATGGGTTTCTTATCCTTAGTTATCCTAAAAAAGAAAACTTAATTGATGCATCAGCCAAAAGATCACAGCTTGTGAAGGCTTGATCTCTGCTGTTACTTGCTATGTATTATAACCAGAGGTGGGTTCCTACTGGTTCTAACTAGTTCTTTAGAACCAGTAGTAACTCGGCAATGACGTCACGGAGCCAGTTCCTTTGGTGTCTCCGTGGGCATCGCCATTTTGGATTTTGCTTCGGCGCATGTGCAAAAGCTATTTTTGGACTGCTGCGGGCACGCAAGGCGCGACCCTGAGCAAACTGGCAGCAAAATAATCCACAACCTACCCCTGATTATAACAGGAAGGTTTTGAAAATGATTAATCATAGCTGAAATACAATAGGAGGATAAGACAGTTTAATGAGCAACTTAGCATAAAGCACAAGGAATTGAAAGATAAAATATAATTGTTAATATTTTAGTCGAGTATACTAAAACATTTAGAAATCAAACCAAAGGCATATCTTAAATCCAGCTGAAATGGAATTGGAAAATATTAAAAAGTGGATTCAGATGGGTAACAACGTAGAAAGATAGTGATATATATGTGAAAAGTTAAAAAAAGGAATTTGGCACATTTAAAATTCTTGTTCTGATGCAGTTCATCTTTTTAGTAGTTTCTACCTCTTTTTTGACATTATTCTTTAAACAAATAAGTTGGCAGGTATCCATATAACTGTAGTTTTGGTTGAGTATATTTTGTTAGGTATGTTTTTTTTTAATATCTGTGATACTAGTGAAGAGCTGCTGACAGCATTTTTGAAATAGTACTATTTTAGGTGCTTATTCATTCAGGTGCTTTCAGGTGTTCATAGCAACCTAATTCAGGAAGAATAATATGCAACCCAGCTTAGTATATTAAGCAAGATTAAGCCTGATTTGAATGGCCTTAAGTGAGCTTGTTTTTGTACATAAAGATACATGCTATTAAAAGATTTTAATAGAAGCCATAGCTGTTTCTACAATTATATGTACATATATATTTATGTTTACTGCTCTTGTTCCTAACCTTGGTAATCCTGTAATTAACAGGTAGTTTGCAGTAAATATCTTTGATATGTTGAATACTAATTCCAGGTGTATATACGATAGGATTTCTATGGAAAGCATTCTGTACTGTTCAGTATCTTTCAGCTTTAATAAATTTTCTGTTGTAGACCTTAAATGCTCAAATAAAAAATGTGATGTTTGCATTTTAAAGAATTTTATTTATTAGTAGTAATAGTTGTATTTTTGCCATTGCTACTCATCATTTTATGTCTTTTGGGAGTTCCTCAGGATGAAAAATACATAGCCTACATACAAACAAGATTTGCACATCTGCTCTAGATTTGCAATTGTGACTTAACATACTATGGGATATACAGCCACAATTTAGCATATTAGAAGAACCATCCATCATGTTAAGTAATAGAATGATTTATTTTGGATGCAGAGCACATTATGTGATCACAATTGTATTTGTTAGCATGCTTACCCATGAGTCTGGGCTATATAACACATTAATATTTCATGAGAAAAGGGCAGGAATTATAAATAGTGATTGGGTGGAATTTGTAGATTCATTATCCGTGGTCTGCTTAAATGGGTAGAATCCAAAGTCAAGCATGGCTCACGAATAAGTATATGATTTGTATGAGCAAACATCTATTATACACTATTAGCTTCATTGGTTGAATGTTAGTTAAATTTGCTATGCTCTCCTCCAAAAACAGTGATATAGATGTAGCCTATAAGGAGATTTTGAGGAAGTTTATTTCCTTCTCTCTTTTGTTTTGCTCTCAATAGCCTTGAGAATGCATAGGATGGAGGAATAATAATATGTCCCCCAACTCCCAACAAAACAATGGTAAATAATTGGATAACTATTAAGAACCAAGGCTCCCCAATCTTTAGAAACTGTTTGATCTGGACAATAACATTGACAGTCAGTGTTTAAATCCCTCTCAGCAGTTGCTCTGGTCTTTTGAAAAAGGTGAAATCTTTGGTATTACCTACATATGCATGGAAAATTCCCAGAGCCTTAGTTGAATGGAGATGCCTGTACAAAATAATAATAATAATAATAATAATAACAAAATGGGTTTCTATAACTCTAGTAAATTACCATATCTACTAAATTCAATCTCCAGCAATTTTGACCCTGAGCAAGACTGATTTTTACTTGAGATCCTGGAAAGTTACCATCCTTTAGCTTGATAGCTTCATAGGTGAGATTTTTAAAAATCATTTGATGACTAGCAGATACATACAATTTTAACTGTACTTGGAAGGTGCTATAACTCTTCATTTTTAGATCAATAAAGATTTTTAAAAATGCTGATTTTTAAAAAATCACTGATCCTAGCTATATAAAGAACTTTGGACACACTTTGGTATACTGCAAGGAGTATTAGTTTGTTTTACCAAATAAAAATACAAAATTTCATATTCATGTTTATAAAAATTAGGTGCTAATCCTCATGATTACAATTCTGTATTTCCCCCTGTACCTTTGTGCTTATATAGAATCAGTGTTCTATGAGCTGCCCAGTTGCTTCAAAATAGGTTAGTAAGAAAGTGTAAATTGAGGACATAGAATTTGAAAGACAGTGGCAGGATTTGCTATAAACTGAGATTAGGAGGAGACGATGTTGAACAAAATTTGAAGGACCATAAGTGTCTTAATTTATTTAAAGTATCCTAAAGAAAGGACACATATATTGCTTGAGAACAACTGATACTATCTATCTAAGAGGATTTGAGAAGGTTGATGGAACAGTCACAACGTATTACTGAAGTATTTGTGATACGTCATTATGTCTACATTGCATAAGAGAAATATTTGGAAATGAATACTTTACATTCTTAAGACTGTTTTTTAAAATGTTTGAATGAAAACTACTAAGAAACTATAACTACAATGCACAATCAGACTTACGTAATGAAACTATTACTTACACAAAATTACTTACTTTATAAAATGGGCCATTATATTGTTTAAAACTATTGATTGAGTAAATATTATAGTAGATTTATTTACTATGTGAAGTCCAGAACAGACATGGAGTAAAACAATTGATAACTATTACAATCAATTTTAATATCAATATTATAAAAAAGGGAACCTTCAAATGAAAAGACACATAATTGCGCATAGGGATTTAAATGTTGAAGCTAATCAAACTTTGCCAGAATTTGTCAGCTGAATACAAGCATATAACTTTTTAGTTATTATCTATGTATTAAAACATTCTTATCTATCTATCTATCTATCTATCTATCTATCTATCTATCTATCTATCTATCTATCTATCTATCTATCTAT
>JANHFT010000377.1:221845-232191 GCA_032467955.1 Pseudoxenodon macrops | reverse complement strand
TGTAAAGGTTGAAAATGTGTACTCTGACAACTGATGTTGTAAGCTGTGTTTGGGGAGTTGGGGGGATAAAAATAAAACAAAACATGATTGAAAAGGATAAAATAAAAAGGGTTGAGGCCAGGGTAAAGAAATGAGCCAAGTTAAACGTAATTAAAATTACTTAAATACAATTCTGTAAGAGAAGGAATGGCAGAACATGGAGGTAGAGTTAAAAGAGGGATCAGTCTAGAACCCCTACATAGCCATAAGCGAACTCAGCAATAAATCAGTTTAACTGGACCTTTATATGTGGATCAGATCTTTTGTGCTTGGCAAGTTAACATGTGTTTTTTTTCAATCTGTAACTTTATACATTACAATTCAGTGGCTCAGGAAGAGTATTCATGCATTCTGTCCTCAAAGACTTGAACTTTTTTTTAATGTTGCTTTACAGTGCTTTACAGCCCTCTCTAAGAGGTTTACAGAATCAGCGTATATCTCCAAACAATCTGGGTCCTCATTTTACTGACCAAAGAAGGATGGAAGGCTCAACAGACAGCAATCAGCAGGCAGTCAGCAGATTTAGCCTGCGATACTGCAACACCATGGCTCAAAGTGACTATTTATGAGAAAAAATCATATAGCTCCCATCCATAAAGGGTTGATTCACAGAAGACCATTTCTATTTAGACATTGCTTCTGTTTTATATGTAGTTGTCTTAAATCTACCTACCGTACAAATTCTTCTTTCAAAGAAAAAATATATCTGAAAGTTATTGGAAATGGTTTATATTGAAATAAAAATTAGTGTACATATAAAATTCAAGGAAATTTAACGACTAAGTTAAAGTAAAGCTGAAAACGCTGCTCAGTTCAAAAATAATGGTCCAGAATGCATGGATTAAATAGAGTAGTAGATAGCAAATGAACTAATTAAAATATTATATTTAAAGCTTTGAGCTGAAGAAATATGACATGTATTTGGTGCTAATTCTATCTACAGCTGTGCTGAAGACAGATAGCACAGAGGAAAGGAAGCCTTAGAAAATACAAAACAACCACAGTAAATCAATGATGGATATGCTTAATTAAAATTCATACCTAAATCAAGAAACTGGAACACCATATGCATAGTTAATTTTACATTGGATGCATGATCCTCCAACCGGAGAACTAATATTTGATCTTTATTGAAAACCGCCAGCCAATCAAGGAGGAAAACAACATACAGGCCAACCTGAAGTCTTACCTGAGAGAGGTGGGGGAAGAGAGGGAGGGAAAGAGCTGTAATAAATTATTCCAGATACAATTATATTCACATAGTAGGAAGATTCTGAGTGGGAGATGCAAGGGGAAATGAAATGGTTGATTAGGAAGTGACTAGCAGAGGATAAACTGGCAGGTGGATGTGGAAAAGGGTCAGGTTGGACAATGGGGATAAACAACAGAAAAGACATAAATTCATGTTATAATTAAAATTATTTACAGCACAAACTGGCAGAACAGATGAATTTATTTCTATCTTAGATGAGCTCCCAAGAATCTTCCTTCTCACTCTAATTGGTGTCATTTTTTATGTCCAACTTCTTGAGGGGACTTAAAAAAGGAAAAGAAATTAATAACACTCAAATTAAATCAACATTTTGTTATTGCATAATGTGTATCCTTAGAAACTACTCTCAACAACCAGATGTTGGAGAAAAGATCTCTAGCCTAGCTGCCAGTGTGCAGTTATTTTTATTTAAGAACAATCATATGCAATTTCAGTTACTGGATTTTATAAAGTACTTGGTTCTTATATATTCTGAAACTGGTAATACTTGGCTTCAGTGTAGTATATAAAATCTGAAATGAAATATACATACTGGCATGGCATTATTAAGGGTGTTGTTGTATACACAGGCTCTCAAAGAGAAATCTGTCAAGCAATTTTCAAAGAGTTGTAATGACTCAGCCACTTTTTCATGGAAGTCTTCTACAGATTTATTAGCACTTGCAAAGTAGAGATAATCAGAATATAATCTATGAATGGAAAAAATACATAAACAATTGAACTGCAATTATAAACCATGCCATCTACTTAATAGAAATAATAAATCAACAACTAGTGTCCAGGAAAGAAACAAATGATATTATTTATATCATAAATTTTATTTTTTTCTGTAGAACTTTGTTTGGCTCAGGAAAGATAATTCTTTCTGATTTAACTTGCTGTTTGAGAGTATCAGTAATCCTCATTTTAAACAAAACTAACACAAACTGTCAAGCTACTGCAATTCGCCCAACAATAGTGGAATTTGTTTTCCAAACATCAAATCAAATCCTTATTCCCACAATAGTAATTCCAAATGTATTCCTATTCCAGTTTTTTATGGCCGATGAATAAAATAGCCTTCGACAGTTGATCATTATATTGCTGCTGTGTAATAATTTTAGTTGTTCTACTTAATCTTTTACCTTATCACTCTTTTCTAAAGATCTATATCAGTGGACCCCAACCTTTGCGTCTCTACAGCCTAGTTGTGGGAGGAGAGGAGAACTGGGCCATGTGAGCTAGGGGCAGGTGCACACGAACCTCAACTTGAACAAGCAGAAGGCTGTATACACCTGTATGAGTGCCTGGTAGCCTGCTACTTGGCCCAATTCCAAATAGGCCATGGCCCGTTAGTAGGCTGCAGCCCAGACGGCTGGGGACCCCTGATCTACATAATACTGCAAGGGCCCAGTTTTTGAGTCTACATTGCTTTGTCTACAAAAGAGTGCAGAGTTTTCCTGGAGCTCCGCCTACTGCATCACCAAATCAATTAGCTTAGTCACGAGCCATTTAATATTACCTTCATTTATAACTTTCTTTGATTCTCCATAGCTAGATAATTTTGGGAAGAATTTAAAAAGCTATGTTTCCTCCAGTGACTGAATAGACATGTTCATATTATATATTTCACTGAATCATAAAAGAATTATTTTGCCATATAAACAGGCAAACTAGAAACCTAAACCAGATGAAAGTTCTTTTAGTCTGAGATTACCATAGGTTGAAGTAACTCCAATTATATCATCTGTCCATTTTCAAAAGAGAAATTAAAATATACAGCTAACCCATTAAACAGTACACCATCTTTGATTACTTTAATTTTCACACATATCCCTGGGCCCATAGGGTGTGAGGAAGTGAATAATCTAATTCTGCCTGAAATTGCACAAATTCCAATCATATCACCTTATTTTCAAATTAGTTTTCATTCATTCAGTTATCCTAGATCAGACGCTGCCTTAAGAATTTATATCAATTAGTATGGGTAAGGATGACTCATTACATCAATCTATTATATGAACATCATGTAATAGATTGGCATAACATTTCTTTTTCTTACACAAAATGTTGGATGCAAAGTATTCCATTAAGATATATATGTGCAGACTATTTGTCTACTCAGGAGTTACTAAAATAACATTTGGACAAATTAATAATAAATAGTTATTATTTAAAATAATTAATTTTAAAGCAATGACTATAAACTTTAAAAATGCAATCTTTGCATGTTGGAATTTTATTTGTGGCAGCTTTCATTAAATGAAGTTTAATATTCTGAACTATTTGTTATTTCTAATAGCATTTTTCCCCAGATGTTGTAGCAGAGAGGTAAGCCATACAGGAGTTGAACAAGTTTATTTATTCACGTGCTCCTATATGGCAATTTAGAATATCAGGAAGTTTACACATTATGATTTACAACTGGAAAGACAGCTTGTAGGCAGAATGATGGTAAGTGAAGAATTATATCAAATATGCCACTTCCAACTTTAAAAGAGATCTAGAAAAAGTAATACAGATGCCTAACACAAGTAATATTACTACAAAGGATTAGCTAATACCATCTTTGTTCAAGTTCAGGGACTTTCCTTTTTAGAGAAGAGTTTGAAAAAGTCAAATAAAGCACTTTTTTAACATGTATTGCACATGTGATGCACACAAGTGGGCAAAATATCAATAGCATCATTGCAGCTATTACCATATATATTTACATGTACAAAGCATGAATCTTGTGTAATATTACATGGGATGGAAAACATATACGGTGAAGGTCAAAATGCTAATGATAAGGCACAATTTCTGTAAATAAATCAATATATCAAGACAAATAATGCATAGGCCTGGTAGAATAATTCCCTATCACCACACACAAATGAATATAGATATTCACTCTCTCATACACACAGAGTATCTGAGAACACTTAAATCATAATTTTTCTCTTACCAAATCAGGAGGCCTGACATTTATTTGAAAATTGCATTTCTCTGACTATGCCTAATTGAAACTCTTTAATCTTAAACAATTACCAATATTAATTATAACAATATGTAAAAATATAAAACATTTGAAATCTTGGAAATATTGGATGCTCACCTTTCAACAGGATCTCTAAGCATAATAATAAGCTTTGCATTTGGCTGGAAGGCATGTATAAAATCTGGTATTAAGAATGGAGGTTCCCCCTCTGTACTGTTGTCATAAAAGAAAATCCAAGCATTGTTGTCCCACATTGTTGAAGCACTTGCCTCTCCTAGAAATGACAAAATCTATAGATGGTTATCCTTAATTTTAGAGACATAAGCAGAATTTGTTATAAATCATATATCCCAAATCTGCCATTATCCATCTGTTTGTTGTAGATTGATTTCTATCACAAAAACTGAATAGAACTAACTGGTACTAAAATTCAACATGTAGAAAGCAACAGGTTCAATAAAAAAAATGTATGAAGGTTATGAGCAGAAATATATTTAAAAATATACACAAGATAACATAAAGACTTTGGTATCTATTGATGTTTATTGATGTGAGTGAGCCATTTATTCCATTTCCTTTTACATAGAAGATATTCTGAAATATTGAGTCTACTTTCTTTTGATATTGTTAAATTTATATTTTATAAGTCCCAACGTTTGGGTATATTTCAAATATGTTTACCGTTTAAAGAACATTTATACAAATAAATAATGAAACTCATTGTATAAAGTGATGCATGGATGCAGAAAAAAGATGATTTGCAAATACAGAAATGTTTTAAAATGTATATTTGTAGACTAGGTTTAGATCCCTTCTCTTAAATTTTTAATTTCTATGGATTACTGTTCGTTATTGTCTATAACAGTCCTCATCCTGAAAAACAATAGTATAATTATTGATATGTATTAATGATTCCTGTAAATTCCAATAAACTCTACTTGCTATGTGCTCAAATTCTTAGTACATACACTATCCCAAAAAATATTATTCTGGAACATGTCAGTTTCCCAGACATATTGATGATATGTTTTGCTAATTAAGGCAGCATGAATGAATGAAATAAAATTTACCAATCTTTGTAAATGTCCAATCTTTTTTACAGAATTTGCACTATTAAGCAGGTCCGCTATGAGACATATATGGTGGCACATTCATTTATTGTGTACCTTTAATTGCCAAATTGCTGAGATGTAGATTTCCATTATTTATTTTTTCATAATTTATATTTGGCAATCATCTCTTTAAAACTTATTAACTTGGCAATGGCATTCAAGAGTACATTTTTCACAAGTTTTAGAATCTTACCTATTATGAACTCCAATTAATATTGATGAAAAGGAATTCATATTTAACATAAGATAAATTAATTGCTGCTGCACTGATCCATCAAGTCACAATTGCACAGTAAAAAATGATACAAATTTTTCATAGAAGCTAAAAGTATATAACATATGATTAAACTATTTTCTTTTATTACAGAATAGTTCTAAGTTGTCCATATAAAATCTGGTAAATTCATTGCTATAATGATATTAAATTTCTAAATCCCGTATAGAATGCTTGGAGTTTTGTGTGTTGTGTAGCACTGAGGCAATAGCCATTGTTTCATCCAGCAGTATAATTATAACTCAGTAATAATTTGATTCAGAGGCATTTTTAAATGGAAAATTACACTGCCTGTTAAAGTTAGAGGAATGTTTACAGCTTTAATTATATAAAGTTTAATAACATTGTTCCCTAAGTGACCTTCTGATTTTCATATCCTATGGATATATTACAAAATAAATTACGTTTAACAAGTTAATAAAAAGTTTAATCTAGTATGCATGCTGATGAGGAGCTGAAGTAAACATTTTTTTTAGAAAAGGTCATTTCTATAAAACTGCAGCAGAGGTCCAACTGTTTCATAATAATGTTCATAATTAATATGAATCAACATATAAGAGACATCTCTAATGCTAATACAGATTGTTTTGCCTGTCCTTGTCCTTGAGATACATACCCTAGAAAGAGCATTTAACATTTGTTTATAAAAGTAACAGATTCCAGATCAGTGTAGCTAGGTTTAACAGCTTTTGTGAGAAAGTCAAGACATATTAGACCAGGGTTTCTCAACCTTGGTAATGTGTGGATTTTATTTCCCAGAATTCCCCAGCCAGCTTTGCTTTGCTGGCTGGGGAATTCTGAGAGTTGAAATCCACAAGTCTTAAAGTGACTGAATTTGGAGAACCCTGCAGTAAAGGATGGTTTCCTCCTTCAATGTATTTCTAATTTCCAAATTAGAAAGAGTTCTAATTGTTACTTGCTATTTGTACATAGAGCCTGGTTAAACTTTGTTTTTGTCATGCTGACTCCACAGTTGCAACTAAGTAGGGCCAGTCTCAAAATAACAATGCTGAAACAGAGGTAAATCCTTTTATATAGATTTAGGTGACTTAATTAAGATGATCAGGAGACAATTTCCTTAGCATTCTGTGCCAGAATATTATTCTAGAATAGGGCATAGACTGAGAAGTGAATACCCACAGATATGAAACCTTATGCAAACTACTTCTAATCATACATGCTTTTTATTATTATGTTTATTGATAGCTATCTTATGATGTTATTTGAATATTTTAAATAGATCCACCGAGTTTTATCATTGCAAGGACAATCAAGGCAGCAATCGTAACATAATTAGTGAGAATGGTGTACTGAAAGTGAATATATTTACTTCATATATATGAAGTGGGTGGATTCCTCTTACCTTCCCTACTGGTTCGTGTTGCGCCGGAAGTGTGTGTTTTGCACACACGTGCTGACTATGCTGACACGTGTGCACCCATTGCTTCCAGGTATGAAACTCTCTGTGCATGCTCAGAGGGTTCTTTTCAAGCCAATTTCATCCCAGAGTACCGATTTCAGGCCGGAGGACCATTTCGGGATCTAGCCAGCCACCAGCACCGGTTCGGTGAACAGGGACAAATTTCCGTTACCGCTTTTAGTGAACCGGTCTGAACCGGCAGCAACCCAACACACACACACACACACACACATATTATGTTTATCAATAATAATTTTAAATATATATTTCAAATATTTAAACAGCATCATAGTAAAGAATTCAATGATTTGTAATGGATAAAAATATTTTATCTTTTCACTGCCGTTTAAAGCTGCTTTAAGTTGTTGTAAAAACTCTCTATTCTTTTCTCTGCTTGTTGAAATAAAATCTAATATGTATTTCAGATATATATTGCTAAAATATAAAAAAATGTCTGACTTTCCATTTTAACACCAGGAACCATAATTCTCATACCAATACCAGTACTGAGAATACAATTTCTATAAATCAGCCTTTTTCAAAGTTAAATTCTTCAAATGTGAGATTCTAAAACATCTATATGACACCAGATTGAGAAAAGCCATCCTAAGCGACAGTTTCTGTACCGATAATAATGTTGCTCCTCTTTTCATAGCTGTTCTCAGAATCTCTCTGCAGCACATTTTGAATCTGATGAGCAGCCAAGTCAAACAGATCTAGGTAATCATTCACAGGGTAACGATCATGAAATCCATCCCTCAAACGAATTATTCCTGAAAATAAAAGACACAAAGAAGTAATTTTTAAAAATTAGCAATACAGACTTCTAATGATTTACATTTTGGAAGAGAAGACATTGTTCAAAGAAAGCAATTACTTTGGGTTAGTAGAAATATTTGCATTCAAATGCAATCCTAATTTCTGTGTAGAATAGTGGGGACTAGTTCCAAATAATTTTTAAAATTGGCACTTGAATTTGCTTGTTATCTTCTCCTTTCCAACCCATTTTTGGTAACTCATACTTTTAATGTGGCATGTTACCCTAAGAGTAACAATAAGACACTATGAAAGTCTTTTTTGCTACTGAACAGTATAAACATTTTCAATTAATAATATACCGTATTTTACGGAGTATAAGATGCACCTCCCCCCCCAACAGAGGATGGAAATGTTGGTGCGTCTTATACACTGAACACAGCAGTTTTGGCCTCCTGAAGCCCCGCCTCTTCATCCCATTTTTGCGAAAAATTGGCCCGTTTTTCTCAAAAACAGGGTGCGCAGAGGGTTTGGGACGCTTGCAGAGGGTTTCTGTGGGCTGGAGGAAGGCAAAAACTCGTCCGTTTTTGTAAAAAACTGGCAAAAAAATGGACATTTTTTTACAAAAACAGTCGTTTTTGTCTTCCCCCAGCCCACAGAAGCAGTCTGCAGGCTTCCCAAACCTTCTGCATGCCCCATTTTTCGCAAAAACAGGTGAAAAACAGGCCCATTTTTGCAAAACAAAACAGGGTGCACAGAGGGTTTAGGAGGCGTGCAAGGTGCTCCTGGGGTCGGGGAGGACAAAAACTTTTGTTTTTACTTACCTCTTTGAAATCTTGGTGCCTCTTATACACCGGTGCGTCTTATAGTCCAAAAAATACGGTACATCAAATTTAGATTATTCATTTCTAAAAAGCACATAGTACAAATGTTTTAAATTTCATATTTCAGAACATAATTCATAGGAAATGATTTATGGTTTAATAATTTAGTTATGTATTTAATTAGAATCCTACTAGTATGTTATAATTTTACCTAGATTTTATCAAAATATTTCTTATTAACAGAGATAGATTGGAGATTATATTATAAAAGGAAACCAATAAGACCAAGGCAGATTACAAAAAAAATATTGTATTGTATTAGTATAATTCAGTAAAAAGATGCTTTTTCTCAGAACAATAGTTTTATTAAGCAAGATATGTAAGAAAGTCATGAACAACAACAAAAAGTAATTCCTAGCTATGGAGGTCCAGAGGAGTCACTATAAAATCAATGACTACAGAAGTATAAATAGAAAGCAAAGAAATGAAAGACCTTTGAGGAAAAAGCAAGGGAATCCATCCAAGACAAATATTTTAGAATGTCTAGGGAGCCCAGTGAATTTTGGCTAAAAGTGGGTTATTTATCTGAAGTGGTCAGGCTTTAATCATGTCCAGGTGCTATGCTATACAGACATCTTAAATTCTAGGTGCCTGGAAATCTAATCTGAATAGCTCTGTAGACTATGGACTGTATTATGATAGGCCTAGACAAAGTTAGCAACAGTTCAAAGTCACAATGACCTCAGAAATTTACAATTTGTATTTGCACATATGATAATTGCAGTATTGATGCTTGAAGCTAATGGTCCCAAGTATTAAAACTCAAGTCTGGACTAAGAGTCTAACCTCAGAATCATATTTGATCCCACTGCTGATGTCAGACAATTACCAATCCCATTGGCACCACACCTGCATAGCTGGAATTTTGCAGTCTTGGCTTCTCTCCTGACTATTTAGGTCAATTGACCTTGTAGAAGGCCAAATCAACAGTAGTAAAAGAAAGAATCAGGGATATTGATTGCCAAATGATGTCATCGGTGTCCCTGAATTCTATTGCTAATTGTTAGACTCAGATAACCCAGATAATTTAATTTTAGTCTACAAGTGCCATGTCTTTGTCTATAGAAAATAAAGTCAGCTAAACATTACCGTGAGTCTTATGGTAAAATAATAAAAAGTCACAGAGTGTATTGTGGAATGTATTTACTTATTCCATCAATAGCCAAATTCTAGATAATTTGTTTTGCAGCATCTATAAAATTGCATATGCAGATACAGAAAATTAGAAACCAACCTTCCTGATACAGAAGTTTCAAATTTCAAATTCACCTAAGAAATTAATGCAGTCTAATCTTTAACATGATTATAAAGAACATCTAACAATGCCTGTGTATTAATATATAGAGATGTAAAAAATGAATTTTTTTACCTGATATTATAAAACTTATTATACACCAAGATACTATGTTACTAAAGTACTCCATGAGCTTATGTTTTAAGATAAAGTTTTTCCATGCCCAGTCATTTCCAACTCTAGGGGGCAGTGCTCATCTCTGTTTCTTAGCCAAGGAGCCAGCGTTGTCCAAAGACATTTCCGTGGTCACCTTCCCACCATAGTGGTACCTATTTACTGTAATTTTCGGAGTGTAAGACGCACCTGAGTATAAGATGCACCTTAGTTTTTGGGAG
>JANHFT010000377.1:190089-200983 GCA_032467955.1 Pseudoxenodon macrops | reverse complement strand
GAGAGATAGCCTATAATGTATAATTAGCTAAGATCCCAACCCCATGGGAGTCGGACAGCCAATTAAAGTGCAGGAAAAGGAAAGTCTGGGGTGGAGCCCAACAGAGGGTATAAAAGACCCTGGGACTTACAACAAGGTCCTTTTTTTTCTCCCTTCTTCAACATCTTGAAACATGTGATTGCCTTTTCCCCAGAATCTCAAACCATGTGGTCCTGCTGTCCTCCATTAAACCATCTTTCCAAGCAGCCACTATGTAACCAGTGTCTTTTTCCCCACTTGGAGCTGAATCCAGATGGATATTTCTTCCAACATTGGGAAAGCAGAATTTTAATTGCACAGTATGCATTATATAGAAATGCCAATGAAAAGTGTTCAAAATTTCACAACACAGGAATGCTGTGGCCAAACTGAATTTGAGGTGCAGTGACCAAGATGACAACTAGATCTTAGTAAAGAGGGAAGTTTCTTTTATCTATCATTTTAATCAAGCAAATTTTGGTATAAAATTCAACCAAGATGTGTGAATTTTTACTAGAAAACTGATATCAACTATCTTATATTTCAGATTTGTGAGCTAACCACTCATAGTTTGGACTCTATACCTGAATTTCTTGGGGGGGGGTTTCCCTCTCTCTCTGTGTGCGTTTTATTTCTTACATTATTTTAAAATATATAATAAAGAATTGGAAAATTTTCCAATTTAAAAAAATCTAAATATCTTCAATAATCTACATATCAAACTTCAGTACAAAGAAATTGTTCTAACTCTTCTTCAAGGCTAACTTCTGTTAGTTTAGCCAAAAGAAATGTTGATCCATCCAATATGATAATTTTTCTTTGAAATGTAGCCCTGGTGATAAAATCTTTCATTGGTCCAAATTAGAATGTGACTATCTGTCCGATAATTTACCAAAAAATAAAATCTTCTCTAGTAAAACTTTCAAGTATGGGTTCAAATGTCATATTTATCCTTAAAAAATTCAATTAAGATATATTCAAATTTTTCACCATACAGCTACAGAAAAAAAAAGAGGAAGCATCTTTGTAAATCAGAATAGATTCACTGTTGGTAAAAAGAGATAAAATTATTAAATTTGTTGATCCTTTTTATTGTTATCTATTCTCATACAACATAGAAAAATAGAGCTGGCTTAACCTACACTGGAGTATAAAAATGAGGAAAATAATCAATCAGAATAGAGATGGAAGGGACCTTGGAGGTCTTCTAGTTCAATTCTAGTTTCAATTCCATGCTCAAGATGATTCTATACCATTTCAGACTTTTTAAAAGCTTCCAGTGATGGACACTCACAACCTCTGAAGGCAAGTTATTCCATTGATTGATTGCTTTCACTGTTAGGATTTTTTTCCTTAGTTCTAAGTTTCATCTCTCCTTGGTTACTTTCCAACCATTGTTTCTTGTCTTGCCTTTTGGTGCTTTGGAAAATAGTTTGACCCCCTCATCTTTGTAGGAGCCTTTCAAATATTGGAACACATCACTCCTAGTCCTTCTTTTCATTAGACTAGACATAGCCAATTCCTGTAACCCTTCTTCATATGTTTTAGCCTCCAGCCCCTAATCATTTTTGTTGCTCTTCTCTGCACTCTTTCTAGACCCTCAATATATCTTATATTGTGGTGACCAGAACTGGATGCAGTATTCCAGGTATGGTCTTACTGTTTCTGGGAGAAAATTGAAACATTCTCATTTCCTAATTAAACTTGTTTGCTTGAATATTGTTGAACTATATTTCTCAAAAAAACCTGTTTTACTTTGAAAGTAAAACTATACTTCTTACCTTGACTTTTAAAGGAAGGCAATTTGGATGTTTTAGAAAGTCAGTTTTTACCAAGTAACCTTGAGATAATGAACCAAAACTGATTTTATCCTTCATAGTTAAGTTTAAAGAACCAGCTAAACCATCTACTGCATTATCAAAGATACTGGATTTTTGTTTTTTTGGGGAAAAGCTATCTACATAGTGCAGTAGCTATTTATAAAGTATACACAAATAGCACAGATGAATAAAAATACATTCTGTGTGTTTGAAAATGTATATATAATTTTACCACTATTGTAACCACAATGAGCAATTTTCCTGAACATCCCACACTACTCTTGAGACTGTACACCAAGTTCGGGGGGGGAATGCTGAGGCTAAAAATATATTCCATCACTTTATCATAAAAACCATTCAGAATCATTGCTACAATATGTTTAGACTGAATATCTGAAACACACAAATTTTGAATAAATAATTTCAACAATATGTAATTCTCCCAAATCCTAATTAATGTGAACTAAATCAACTGTTTAAATATATGGTATACTATTTACAACAATCCATCTTCATTGTTTGTTTGTTTTAAGTTTTCAGTTGATTCATAATGGAAGCTAAAAACACAAAAAACAGGAAACAATTATGGCACAGATTATAAATTGAATATATTACTTTCGAAGATTTTTTTTTTAAAGGTAAGCTTGTTTTTTGGAGGACTTTTTTGGGCTGTAACATGAATCTATCAAGTCCAATTAAAATAAAACATGGAAATGAAAAAATAATTGATTGCATCAACAAATGAAATTAAAGCTTTTTAAAAAGTCATTAAAATTTTCCTTAATACAGAGTATCTTCTCTGAGAATTCTATGTATCCTGGATTATAGGTTAAGAGATATAAACAGGAAAATATTGCTATCTTCTCATAGTAACCTGATCACAGAATGTAGACTCATTAACATCAAGTAGTCCAACATAACCAGCAAGATTTATGGCTGGAATCCAGGTTTCATAATCCAAAACTAGTTACCTAAGCATTACCCTAGTTCTGCTTACCTTCCTTCATTCCTTATATGGAAGTTAGATTCCACTGAATCATATGCAATATCAGATGATTATACAGAGAATATGTTACAAGGCTCAATAATGTACATATATGAGTACACATCCATCCTGATATTCCTTTCTATAGGAAGTAATAATATTGTCGAGCCTCAGCTCGCCATACCAGCTGGTGTGATATATATTTCACATATAATTTAGCCTATTGAATCACCCCATGTATCCATGAAGATAGTACTGAAACTAACTCATAATAAATTGTGTTATTCCCAAATGTAATTTTAAGCTTAATACATGAAACAGTAATATACTATAAGTTCCTGTATTAACCGTATTTCCCCGAAAATACAACATGTCCTGAAAATAAGAACAAGCCTGCTTGAGGTGGGCGTAAATATACGCCCTCCCACGAAAATAAGCCCTCCTGAAGGGATGGGCGTGGCCAGCATAGGGGATAGCCCTTCCCTTCCCCGGTCAGCTAAGGGCAGCTGGGCCCCTTAAACTGGACCTGCGGATCAGCTGAGCTGATCTGGAGCTGCCTCTCTGTTCTATCCCCCCCAGGGTTTTTGGCGCCCCTTGCCTGCAAACTCCCACCTCACTTGCAAGAGTGCAGCTGCATGGCACCTCTTGCCATGTTGTGCTCACCCAGTGGACAACCCCCCCCCCTTCCACCCGCGCAGAGCCATTCACCAACCGAGCAGTAAGAGACCAGTCGGGGAAGCCGCCTGTTGCCGAGTCTCTGGCAGCCGAGGCAGATTCTTCCAACAGCGACTGCTCTGGAAGTGTGCACCCTGCTCTGTGCTTCCAGCTCCATGTGGGGCTGCAACTCCCTTTGCCCTTTGCTGCCTCTCTGCCACGGGTGCCAGAAGCCATGGCAGCAGGTGGCTGGCCCAATCGGCTTCTTCTCTGCAGCATTTAGCTGGGGTTAACATCTCGTGATTCACCCCGCCCCACCTGCCACCTCCAAATTGCATTTCTAAAGGGGGTGGGTGGCTAAGCAAGAGACAGGAAGGACTAAGCTCCTTTTTCCATCTCTTTTTTTCCCCTTGCTGGGCATGGCAGGACTCCTGCTCCTTGCTTAGCCACCCACCCCCCTTAGCGATGCTTAGAAAGGGGCAGGAGTCCTGCAATGCCCAGCGAGGGGGGGAAAGAAACGGCAAGGGGAGCTTAGTTTGCTGTCCCTTGATTAGCCATCCACCCTCTTTAGCGAAGCAATTTTGGAGTGGCAGGTGGGGGGGGCCTCGAGACACACGTCTTACCTTTTCAGCCCCATCGAGTTCCTTGACATTGTGTCCAGGGAAGCACGTTGCAAATTCATGAGAAATTTTCTTTTGCAATGTGCTTCCCTGGACATGGGCAGGTTTTACATTGAAACTCCTTGCAATATTAAGGAAATTTTAATTTAAATAGATTAATTTAATAGAGTACGGATTTTTCTTAAAAATATATAGTAAATGGAAAATTGTTGATAAGTTTTCATTTAGTTATTTTATTTCCTAATTCTTTGTATGATATTATTTAAATCAAGACACATTAGAAAATATAACTCTCTTTCATCACATATTTTACACGCAGTAATGGCACAAAATAGTTCTGGATTGAAACACAGAAATCTCTGGGTGTTCTGTTGCATATTTCAGATTTCCAACTGTTTTACAGTAGCAGTAACAAAATGTTTCCCACACAAGGAAAGCTAAATTATAATGCAGACATAAACAAAGCTTGGGATAGCCAGAAGTTGATTTTTGTGTGGGAGGATTTGTTCAGTTCTGGTATTTAAAACAAATACCACAACTTAGAATTCTTAAATTCTAAATATAGTTTTTGGGTACCAGGCTTTCTCTGAATTCTCTGAAATCAGAATAAAGATTCTGGGTCTTAAAACCCTCTACTTGTTTTACTTGTTCTTCTTTTGTTTCCAGAAGCTTAAATTTTTTTATAGTCATCCAATTATGATCACACCTGGAATCAGAATTTTCATTGCTAAGTAAGGCAGTTATTAAGTGACTCACATTTTAAAACCTTCTTTGCTATTGTTGTTAAACGAATTGCCACAGTTATTTAGTGAATCATGCAGTTGTTAAGTGAATCTGGTTTCTCCCATTGACTTTGCTTTTCAAAAGACAGCTATGATGGACACAAATGGCAATCACCTGACCTCAGGACACTGAAAGCATCATATGGCTGCCAAGTGCCCGAATTTTGATCATGTGACACATAAGTTCATTAAGAGGTCTTAAGAAGAACAATAGTCACTTTTTTCAATGCCATTTGAACAGTTTCTAAATGAATGATTATAAATCGAGGACTACCTGTAAAATATAATATAGATGAAAATTCAGGGTATTTTATTGATTATAAATTATGTTTATGTTTACTACCAATTACTATTCTTTTAACAGAACGTTTCAGAAATTTTCTTTCAAAAGTCCCATTTGAGCTCTGACATTTTGTGAAACGATAGATGTTAAAAGTAGCATTATTCTTTTAAGCTTCCTGTATTGCTTTTTGGTTACTTCAAGCTTTCTCTGATTTTAGACTAAAAACTAATGCTTTCTGTCAACTTGAAATTGCTGTAGAATACTAACTGCATACATGTATAAGAGATATCATCAGCCTTAAATTTCTTTTAGAAAAAAAAGTATTTTAGAGCATCCATTATTATTACCACTACTAGCCTTTTTTACACTTGATAGAGCATACCTCAGAGGTGGGTTCCTGCCTGTTCGGACTGATTCACTAGAACCAGTAGCGGAAATTTCCACTCACTCGCCGAACCGGCAGCAACGGCCAGCTGGACATGCCTCCGAACCGGTCTTCCAGCCGAAAAACAACCCTCTGTACATGCACAAAGCCTCTGCACATGTGCACAGGGTTTTCACCTGGAAGTGACGAGTGTGTGTGCATGCGCACTTCCTGCGCAACTTCGAACTGGTAGGGAAGGTAAGTAGAACCCACCACTGGCATATCTAAATAATATTCTCAGGAATTATTATATTAAAAGGCTTCTGTTAACAAAGAAAAAATGAAACAAATGAATTAATGAAGTTTTCTGGATTAGAAATTAGCAACATTTTGAGTCCCAAATACCATCTCTGATGACAGTCCAAGCATCTCTCCTTACAATTTGTTAAAATAATCATTAAGTTCTCACAACTCGCTGATATCTAGCATAAGATTGTTAATTCTTGCAATATTTCTACATCTATAGATTTGCCTAATTAGGATGCTGAACTGAAACAGTGTTACACATTCACTTATATAAATTACAGATCATATAGAACCCTCATATGGCAATTTAGTTCACTGTTAAGACCGGATACTTAAAAAATTAATTCGTTCTATATATTTCATACTGATAAACTACAATTAGTTGTAGTTAATAAAGTACAATTACAGATATCACTAATAAAAAATAGCATTGTAATTATTCTATTGGCTTCCGTTATTAGGTCAAATGAATGATATTAGAATGTTGTTATCATCTCTCTCTCTCACCACTGATGTCACCTCGCTGTTGGGTGTTGCATCCAAGAAGGTCCAATGCCAGCAAAGTCTGACCATCAACACAAAATAAAAAGTTACATACAACTGACCCTTGAATTTACAACCATTGCAGCACCCCCATGATCATGTGATCAATAGTCACTTGGCAAATGGCATTTATTTATGATGGTTGTAGCATTCTAGGGACATGTGATCATCATTTGTGACTTCCAAGTTGGATTCCAACAAGCAAAATCAATGGGGAAGTGCAAATTAACATGTCATTCCTTCATGTTGTGACAGACAGGTGTAAATTATGATACATTTTCCACTGAATATAGTTGCCACAGCAGGATACAAAAAGTAAATACGGACAAGAGAATTATTAAAAGAAGAAAACAAGAAGAAAACTGAAATATTTTGAGACCTGATTTATTAAGGAAAAACTTCTCAAAAGGAATAATAATTGATGAAAACTCCCCGAACTACTTGAAGCAAATAATTAATTTATTACGTACTAGAATTAGTTGGCAATATAAAATTGCATGTTTAATGCAGTGTTTTGCTATGCATTAAAAGCAAAATCTTTTTTCAGTTTCACACTGCTATTTCGTAAACCTGCTCTGCTTGCATAACACTTTAATGAATTATATTAAACACAGAAAATCACACTTATGGGATAGTAACGTGAAAATCTAAAACTGGATTTACAAGATTTTCAACTACAGTATTCAACAAAAAGTTTAATGTTAATGCATTTCACCACAGATGAGTCTTCATCAAGCTTTAATCCAATTACCACTTTCAAGCATCAAACAGTATGAATGAAAATGTATATTTGATTTACTCTCTGAATAATAAAGACATAATTAAAGATGAACCACTGTGGCTACACCAGTTATTTCTGCTAGTGCATTATATAAAGCCACATCATATACCAGATAAAGATTCCAAGCAAGAATGCTACCTTACTACCCAACCGATTTTCAGAGTACCAAGAATAGGTGCTCTCCAGCTGAGGATCTGATCTTAGAAGAAAGTAAGTTGCCTTCTGATTAATGAAAGATTTGTTTTTCCTGAATTGCGGCTCAGTTGTTAGGCAGCAGGGCTAATTATAAAATTAGATTTTAAAATGCAACAGGAAATAATGATTTAAAATCAGACATTTTTAAAAGTTTGAAAACAATTGTACTATAAAATCCCAATTATGGTCTTCCAAGTTCTGATAGTTTTTCACATTTTTTGATTGACTGAGAACAATGTGCCACATGTACTCCGTGTACAGTTTAGATTTAATAACATTAATGACAATATTATTTAAATAGTTTCAACAAAAAACTAATAGAACAGGAAATATGGCAATTCTAGATTGGAACAGTGAGTTTTGTATGGATTAGAACAATGTCTAATAATCAAGGATTACAAACAGTCCGGACAACTGGAGGATACCAGGTTTAACTCGTTAAGTAATAATGCAGAAAAAAGCCCTGAAAACTTAAAGAGTCAAATGCTAACAGCACTAAGGAGCAATATATTTATTATTTCAAATCTTATCAGATTTATGAAATAGTCACTACAGTAATTTGCTATCTATCTGCCCAACCTGTTAGGATACGATAATGTTAACTTACTTTGTAGAGCCACTGGTAAGACTACCCTAGACTACTGTAAAAATAACTGCCAATCAAAAGAAAAACCTTTTCCTGTCCTAAACAATTCATGATTGCAGTTAAAAGTTTCATATCTAAATGTCTCCACAACAAAAGAACATTTTGGCACAAAATGAAATATTTTTTTGCAATGGAAACTGGGCTTAGTCTTTTCCTATATCTTCCATGAGAGTACACAATACGCCCTAAAAAGAAAATAAATACTTGGTTTCTTAGATTCTGAAAAATATAAAGCAATAAACTGATTAAGAAATATTGGTAGCTGAATAATTTAATTTTCCAAAGGGACAACCTGCGGATTTCAGACTTGATTTATGATTTTTTACACAAGAAATCATATTCTCAGTAGCTAACGATGAAAGAAAGCTGTGATTCAAAGTCAAAACTTCATGTTTCCCACTTTTCGATACTTGTTATATTTGAAATATTACTGCATATCGTTACTATGGACATAGTGGTTATTTTTTATTCTGGATAAAACCGAGGAAAGGAACCCTAATTTAATGGAGGAACACTTTTTTTTAAATCAAGTGTAAATGACCAAGATATATATGATGGTTTTATTCCTGTCTAAGACTTTGTAGAGCTACTGATAAATGGACATACAAATTCCTACTGGAGTTTCCTAATGTGCTTAGAAATGAACCTAATATAAGCCAAAAATGATTAAATTATTTGATTAGAGAGACAATTTTGTCTAGGCTTAAGGACAGGCTAGAACTTGGAGACCATGAATTCAAGTCCCACCTTACTCAACTAGGGTAATTGGGCCAGTTACTATCTTACAGCCCAACACAACTCACAGGATGGTGTTGTAGGAAAAATAGGAGGAAAAGGAATATATACTGGATGTTTGCCGCCTTGAGTTATTTGTAAAAATATTAACAAAGATGGGATATACCATATTTTTCGGAATATAAGACACACTTTTCCCAGTCTAAAAGAAGCTGATAATTTGGGTGCATCTTATACTCAGAATGTAGCTTTTTCAAATGTAGCTTTTTTTCAGACCTAACGAGGCGAATGAAGAGTGAAGCAATCTTTGCAGGCTTTTTCATTGCTAAGCCTTCCGAATAAGCTTTTTTTTCCAGCCCTAAGTCTTTGCAGGCTTTTTTCATTGCTTCTCTCTATCAGCTGTACTTTAGAATCTTTTTTTCAGTCCTAACCAGGGGATAAAATAATGTGCTGAAGCTGACCACACTAAGGACACTAGCCAGATGGTAGGCAGTTTTTTTTCCTTATTTTCCTCCCCAAAAACTAAGGTGCATCTTATACCAAGGTGCGTCTTATACTCTGAAAAATATGGTAAATAGATATATTTAACAGTAGACATCAATGAAAATGTCGTAGAATGATGAAGTCTGGTCTTCTCTGTTCTCTTTTTTACTGATTGCTCTACAATGGTCCACAAGGACTGAGATATATTTCCCACCAATAAAACAAAGGAAAATAAACTTACTAGCTAATTACTACCCAATTACTTTACTATGTATTATCAGCAAATTGTATGGAAAACATTTAAATGCAAAATTGTTAGAGTGGCTTAGAAACAAAATAAATCCTCACAGAGAAACAATCTGGAAACTGATCAGTTTCCCTTAATCATGCTTTTATCTTACAGCATCTGGCAGAAAAGTACATGGCTAAGTACATGGCAAAGCACAATTCACTGTATGTGCTGCTTTTTATTGATTTTAGTTTTTTCTTTGTTCAACATCAAAAGCTAGGCTATAGGATAAACTTATCAATTCTATGACAGACGGCTATTACTGTTGTATATAAGCTTCATGAAAACTCCCACTTAAAGATCCAATTTATCCACAAGGTCACTTAAATAATGCAATTGCTCCAGTGAGAGGAGTTAGGCAGGATTGTTTATTGTGTACACAGCACTACTGTTTGATATAGATTGTTGTGTAGCACATCAGAACAATCCTCAATTTTCTTCCATCTCTCAAATTTTGAGGGGGCTATGGATGAAGGTGGCAATTAATTATAGGGAGGAAATATTCATCTAGACTATATAGCTCAGAATGCTATATAAACTAACTTTGGCAATTTGAACTTTCTATCAATCAAGGGCTACCTTGTTTATCCCAGATACACTAAACTATTCTGTGCAGAAATGTGCTTCACGATCCTATATGATGCAAAACTAGGGTCCTATAACAATCTGAAAACTATGTAATCTAAATCCTGTCACTAGCAAACAGATTCAGATGAAAACTTTGTTACAGTGTATTTTTATGGATTATCCTAGAAAGACCTTCTATCTCCAGGATATGAACAATCCAAAATAATATTTTGAATAAGATAGGATAGGATTGGATAGGATAGGAGCCATGGTGAAAACAGTCGTTAGAGTGCTGTACTTCAGACTACTTCTGCTGCCTGCCGGCTGTCTGTAATTTGGCAATTCAAATCTCACCAGGCTTAAGGTTGACTCAGCCTTCCATCCTTCCGAGATGGGTAAAATTAGCATATATTGGGGCCAATATATGCTGACTCTGTAAACCACTTAGAGAGGGCTGTAAACTACTGTAAAGCAGTATATAAGTCTAAGTGCTATTGCTATATAAATAGAGTATGTTTTGGATAGAGTATTGTATGTATTTTACATGGATATACAATTATACCAATTTCATATGTTCAAACATATATATTTTAAAATATTTAATGGACCTGAAAGATATTTACCATATTTTTCAGAATATAAGACGCACCGAAGTATAAGATGTACCTAGTTTTTGGGGAGGAAAACAAGAAAAAAAATCTGCCTCTGCCTCCCAGAAAACAGCAAATAGTACAGATGATATACAGAGTTTGCTGTGTATTTCTGTGCATGTGTGCCTGACCCATAGAAATAGCAAAGAATTGGAGAAATGTACATTATGGCA
>JANHFT010000377.1:164720-178148 GCA_032467955.1 Pseudoxenodon macrops | reverse complement strand
CTAATATGTGCTTGACAAACAAACAAACAAACAAATAAATAAATAAATAAATAAATAAATGTGAAATATGTTTATTGCTCATGTGGCATTCAAAGAGCACTGTAAAAACAAATCTCAAGGCAGGTTATTGTTCTTTATTTAATGGCAACAATTTAAAGTTTTTTTAATCCTTCAAAATATTTTCTTTGCTTGCATAGTAGCCCTTGCAAATTACATTTGTAGGAGGAAAATAAGGAATTACTGGAATGATCTCATCATATCACCACAGACAAGAGCATTACTTCAGAGGCATATGTCATTAGTTTCACCTATTTAATCAGTGATTTTCAAGTTATAGAGTAATGGGAATTGATCTAAGACTTTTCAAAACTTTGGAATGACATACTGCATAAATACTAGAGGTTTGAGGGACACGATCATGTAAAGTCAAACAATATTTTCAGTGTTATAATTCTCCATTAAAAGCCATATTTTGATATACAAGTAGATACAGGAGTCTTAACTGCTTTATTCTCAGACAAATCAGTCTATTAAAAGCTCAGTTTTAAAGAAATGGCATGTAAATTTTAAGTATTTCATTATATAGGAAGTACACAACATTATTCAGGCAATGGCTGTGATCCAGAAAAATCACAATTGCTATTTTAGTCTAGTTTAGGAAAAATTATCTCCTCAAGGTTCCTTAAAATACCACATTATGATAATTGACTACAAAATACAAGTGTAATGTAATACAATAGCTCTTCCTCATTGATTCCTCTTTATTTCAATTATGTAAATAGATTTGTATAAAGAAGAGAATGGTTGGCTTAAAATCAACTAGTAATCATTACATCTCTAATGTTTGTAGGCTGCCTGGATGCGAGATGGACGGCATATAAATTGAATAATAATTTTTTTTTAAGTCTGAGTGGATACATGTATACAATTTTCCAAGTCCAACATTTTAACTAGGTCTTCTCAAATCTGCTACAAACTAGATATTGTTGAGTCCAACTTCCTTCAGCCTCAGGGATCCAAAAACATTATCATTATGGGAAATTGTAGTTGCTTTACTCCTTTGGAGGATAGCAGGATTCCTTGCTATGACTACTTTTAAAATTGGCTAAATATAAGACTTTTGGAGATATTCTATATTCATATTATGGGGGGTTAAAATATAAATCATGGGACAAAATCAACATTTTGGACATCATCCAGGAGAGCTATGGATGTTCTGACATGCTCAAGGCTGTATCATAGATTTTAATGCTACTGATATGTCTGAAAAAATGTTTTCTAATAGCTTCCTTTTCCTTCCCCCCCCCCCCAAAACTACTAAATTGGAATTTTGGAATTAGATTACAAAGGAGTACAGGAGGAAAGTTTCTTTTCCAAAAAACTTTAAAATAACTTTAAAATAAAATATGGTTGTCTAGGAATCTCTGTATTTTTGTTTTTATACATACAATTATCTGTTTGTATGGAAGCTTAAACAGCAGAACTATAGCCCATCTATTCTGTTGTACGGCTGTGATAAAATCATAAAGTTCAGGTACTATCCCAAAGATTTAAAGCAGTAATTTGTTGTAAAGAAATAGTTCAGTCCTCTATCTCCAATAAAATGTGAGCATAATATTAACGAGTTGTAATACCTATTAGCCAGTGGACAACCACAAAATGGGCACTGGTAGAAAATAATAGCCGCAGGGCATGAGGTAATGATTCCACTGCCCCTAGATGAACTATTAGTTCAAGAATCAGAAGTTATGATTATAAAGGGTTTCCTGAGTATGAAATGTAATGCTTCCTAACAGCAGGCATGTTTGCTTCCAGAAATCTGGCTCTATGCCAGAAAAGAAGGGAAAAGTCCCATCTGGATTATTTTCCTTAGATGGGGTGGGGGGGAGAGGTACATAGTTTGCAGATGATGACATGATAGTAACAAATGATGCCCTCCAGGCTCTTGAGGCGTCTACAGGACCTATTTATTGGTCCTGGACCTGGTTTTTTGAAAGAAAGGTATCCTTCAAACCCATCATTGTAATATACTCTTATTCTCAACAATATAAAACAATTCAGCTGCAGGTTGTGGAAACTGTCTTGCATTTTCCTAAGGTTCTGCCTTCCAGATATACGAAAACTGCATAACCTGGAGTGGTCATTGGACAGGGTTCCTTAAAATTACAGGCTTAAAACATCTGGAAGCCATCTGATTTAGGAATTATGCACAAAATTCCATTCAGTATGAGCCCAAGAGCATTTCTTCAGAAAGTCCCAGTTGTTTTAGTAAATAGGTTATAATAAGAGATTACTCAGAAGTAATTCCATTATGGTACTTTTTCTCTCAACTTCTGCATTTTTTTTCATTGTTGAATTGAAGTGCTACCCACCTCTACTTAAACTGGCTTAAAACCACGCTGGTTTGAGATTTACCATCCCTTTGGCCTACCTTTAACCTGCCTCCATTTTTCTATTTATATGGACAAGCAAATGAAGATATCCTAATTATGTCCCTGCCGGATGCTTTAAGCAAAATAGCTATTGATTCAACTAGCTTTGTTTTCCTCTACATGTCAACAGCTGATGGAAAATTGGACCAGGGATGCAAGAATGGGGCATGAAATTGACCAACATGAAAAGCTTGCCAAAGTCCACCTTCTGGAGATAATTCTACTCTCGCCCAGTATTTCTTAACCTTGGCAAACTAAAGATACTGTGGACTTCAACTCCCATAATTCCTCAGCCAGCAAAGCTCTGGTTGAGTGGAAGATAACTGCCTGCATACTTAAACTCCCTGGCTGGGGAGCTATCAAAAAGCACCCAAAGCTACAGGGAAGGAAGCAAAAGGAACAAGAGAAGAGTAGCTGACCAGGCCCCAAAGCAAAGCGGATAGATGAGCTTAGATTTGCCTTAAGTGATCAATAGTACCAGATTGATCTACCTTCTGTTACTCATCTAATAATAGCTGTAGTGGTACTTGGGCTTATCTAACCTATAGACTGAGGGCAAAATGAAAGCAATTTCAAGGAGAATAGCCCTCCCCCCAAAAGAGATATTGCTGTGCTACAGAAACAAGTTTATACCATCATTAGATGCTAGCAATAGAATGTTATCAATCCATGGTGTACTTATATCATTACTTTCATTTTTATGCAGGAAGTCTAAACCCAAGATGTACAAAATACTGAAAGTTAACTATTCTAATCAAGGAAGGCAGCTTAAGTAGAGTTATTGGGACTGGAAGGTAAATAGAAGTGTGGATTGTGTAAATAGATCTAGCATAGTTGGAAAGATGCTTTATAGTGAAATATACTTATGAAAGATAATATATATGTTGAGATATATGTATCTCAACTCCATCCAAAAGGGATACGATTTATATATCTCCATGTGGGGGAAAATATGGTCTGAGGCTATGGTTTGAGAAAATCTGCTTAAATCACTAAGTTTGGTCTTCAAGTTGGAATTTTCTTTCAATAATTGCATGAAAATTGGCTACCTTTTGAATATTTAAGCTATGTTTTCAACATGTTTGATCTGTCTATTTGTGAATAAATTTGAGTATTTAAAAACACACTGAAAACTCCATTGATTCTATTCCAAAGAAATCAAGTCAAATCTGATAAGTACTGCAGTCTTCCAAAATAAATTAGCTTAAAAGTTACCTCCAACATCTGAAAGGAAAACTGAGGATGCTCATTTGCCAAAGTCTGTTTCAGAAAATCAGTCCAATCAAGATGGCTTCAATATATCAAGATGGCTTTATTATATCAAGATGGCTATCAATATATCCTATGGTATCTGCAACAGTACTTTATTTACATTATTTTAATATACCAGTATCTAAAATAGGTAAAGTGTCAGCTGCCAGCATATTTATTTTCAGCAATGCTGTTGGACCCATTTGGATAGTAAAGAAAAACTGGCAGACATTTTCTCAACAGGCAATTCAGACCAAAGCCTTTTTATGACTATGTGTACTGCAAGTGCTCAAAATTTTAAATCATTTGAAAACTTGCTTAGCCCTAAGCATTCATCACACATCATTGTTTGCGTTATAGCCCAGAAATGTTATCCGTTATATGTGTACAGAGACTCAGGAACAGGTTGGAAAGACAAATATGACTCAGTGCTTCTGAAGTGAAATATTGAGCAAAATGTAGCATGGGAAAAACAGAATGCAGGGCACATGCCTAGTCATTTACCAGTAAAAAGTAGCCGTTCTCGTCCAGTGGATGCTGTTGTCCTTTTTTAAATAAAATTCTTGTGGGTCATTTGTGGATTCTGGTCATCAATATGCACATCGGAAACCTTTTTTCTCCAGCAGACAGGAAGAAGAAAGGGAATAGATTGGACATTTTTTAGCTCTGGATTAATTAAGAAAATTTAAAAAAACTAGTTTGTATCATTAATTCCTTCTAGCCTCAAGGTGATTTCTGAAATAAATTCAGTTTTAGAAACAGTTGATGGTCAGAGACGAACAATCTGAATAAAAATTGGGAGTTACCGTATCTTCTTTGTAGACTGACCACAAAGGAACTTTGTTGACTCCAAGAGTGTGGTTTTTAAAAATAGCCACAGAAAAATTAAGCTGCCAGTTTTTCAGTACATGTTGACAGAATGATCCCTTGTAAATGCTGCATGACTAACAATACAGTCCTTAGCTTTCACATGTTATTCGGGATGTTTTTTAAATGATTTCCTAAGCAGGTGTTTCCTTCATCTTTAAAGCAGGAAGACATGATGGATTTAAACGTATGAAGCTTATTTCTATGCCTTTGTTAAGTTCAGGCAGTTTGCTGGCTTTTGGAAACCCCACTGGGAATGAAATTTAGCAAAACAGTTCCTTGAATCAGGAATTCGTTTGTGTCACTGCCCTTCAGTGCTTTATCACAGCCTACACCAAACGCAAAACTTTCAGATATGATGGGTACAGCTGGCTAGGAGAGTGGGAGTTGCAGTACTACATCTTTTAAAGATGACAGATTGGTGAAGGCTATGGTATTTTATTTTGGTGCATTATTGTAACACATATTTGTGATGTCTACTCACACCTACTCTTCTCCTCAGGCAGCAGCAATGGCAGTAGTTTTCTCTCAGACATGATCACTTTCTTCAAATAGGTGCATTTAGTTTCTTATGGTATTCCAATTCTTCTTTCAAAGGACTACTTTTTTTTAAAAATCACACAGAAGCTATTAGTTAAGCAGAAAAACAACAAGAATAAGAAATATTATTTAATACTTTCCTTCCTAGAAATTTATATTCTCAAAATGTCACTGATTCCCATCCTAAATAAACCCATTTTTTCTTTCAACATGCAAAAGACACAGTTCCTTAGCAGTCAGAAATATATACATTGGAAATTCCCTATATTGGTTTACAAAAAATTGGTTAAGCTACTTTTTTATAGTGACCAAGCAAAATTTTGATGTCATCATACCCCTTATGAAAGCTGGAAAGATGCTCTGCATTTGGAAATATTGGCAGATTTTCAGTATTATGTTGTAAAAACGTTTTTCATTACCACAAAATATCTGTGACACCCAGAATTTGGCTTTTCTTTGTTTGTTTCTCCTCTTTTGCCTCCTGAAATAGTTTGCAAAATAATATATACTGCATCCTTTACCTTAAAAAAAAATATTTGGCATGTGAATGAAAGTTATTATTCTTCCAGCACAAAAATACAACTGGATGCAGCTGTACACACCTACTACCTAAGTTTACTTCAATTCTCAGCTGCCATGTATGGGAAATACGAGCAGTTAGTTTGTTCTACTGGATAAGGCATCAGGCTAGAAACCAGGAGACTGGGAGTTCTAGTCCTGCTTTATGCAGGAAAGCTGGCTGGGTGACTTTGGGCCAATCAGTTCAACTTACCTCATAGGGTTGTTGTGAGAAAATAGGAGAAGAAAGGAGCATTAGGTATGTTTACCTCTTTGAATTATTCCCAAAAATAATATTGACTTATAACGATTCATTTAATAACAGTTCAAATTTACAATGGCACCGAAAAAATGACCTTTGATCGCTTATCACACTTATGACCATTGCAGCATCCCCACAATTACATGATCAAACTTTGGGTGCTTTGCAACCAGCAGATATTTATGATGGTTGCAACATTCCAGGTTTCTGGGATTGTCATCTGCAAACTTCCTAAGGAACTTCTGACAAGCAAAGTTGGTGAAGCCAGATTCACTTAATGACTACGATTTACCTAACAACTGCAGTGATTTGCTTAACCACCATGGCAAAAAAGGTCATAAAATGGGGCATAACTAATTTAACGACTGATTTGTTAACAACAGAAATTTTGGGCTTAATTATGGTCATACATGAAGGATGATCTGTAAAGTGGGTTAAAACAATAAAAAAACATATAATCTTGGACTGGCATCCCCTTTTCTTCTTCGCTTGATAGTAATAATGAGGGAAAACAATAAGGATGTGATGTGTTGTGACATATGCATCCAATTTCCATGATGAACAGAGTGTAAGAAGATATCAAGGGAAGAAGTAGCATCCTTTTCAGTCCTTGATAATGGCATAACATAACAAATCAACTGCACATTTTCTGAAGATCATATTACTTAATTATATGTGATACATATTCATTTTTCAAGAGAAACAAAAAGTTACCAGAGGAACATCTCTCAGATGCCAACAGAAAGTTTGTTACGTTTATTTTATAAAACACAGATGCAAACGCATGATCCCTCGTTTATGGACCATTCGTGGCAAAGAACATAACTATTTCTTTCACCAGATCTTTGTCCAGATCTCCCTGACCAATTCTGAAAGATGATTAAAAGGACATCCAAAATTCATAGTGACTCTGATAAAGATGTATACTTCTATCTGAAGACCATACAGTACATGGTTCAAAATATCCACATATTTAGCCCAACTCCAAAGATAATATTTTGGATCTCACTTTAATATCATCCCAGCTACATTGTCAGATCACACTTGAAGTTTTATTAAACGCAAAGCAAACTCCTCCATACTCAGCCTTGCCTTCCTCTCCCACAGAACAGCAGGGTCACCAAATCAGCTTTGATTATAGGTTTCCAACAGTTCCCTGAATACAATTTCAAAGATACATGTACTGAATATGAACTTGATTTTTAACTCACAGTTTCAGCCTCACAAGTCATGCTGAATCTGATCTCAGTTTATTGCAACAAAACGTATCATTGAAGAATATTAACAGAATGATTGGAAAGTGCCATAAAATCCACTTCTTTCATCGAATATTGCAAAATTGCCTTAAAAGGGTTTTAGGAATGTCTGTATGTTGGTTTGGCTAATTGTGTGAAAATGAATTAAAACCATAAATGCCCATTTGTCTGTTGCATACAGATAGGAGTGTTGCTATCTTTCTATAATGGCATCACCGCACTGATATGTGTTTTCTCCTTCAGATTATAATTTACAATAGGGGAATCATTATCATTTAAGAAAAGATGCTTTTGACTCAGGTAAAATACTTTATTGAAACCAATGATTTCTTAGCTCAGAATATGAACCTGGAGATCTCTAATGTCCTGAAAAACAAAATTACTATTATGATCATAGATTTTAAAGCAGAAAGATATCTTTCTTTCTCTATTTCCATCCACACTGTGAAAAATTTATCTCACACTAGTTCATTCCAGAGTGGAAAATAAAAAGAAAGAGGAATATTTTTTCAGTTGTTCCAGAATTTTGAATGTTGTCATACCACAAATAATAATTATAAGTCAAGAGAAATGCATTTTTCCAGGATTATTGAATTCCCTAGGCACAAATTAGCATCCTCGGTATGTGTCAAGAAACAGCATATAGCTTCTCATCGATGGAATGCATTAAAAAATCCAAACATATTTGCATAAAAGTAGTTTATGACTGCATATGGCAGGATTATGACAAAATAGGATAGCCTTCTTTGGACATTCTCTATTTTAAAAATGTCATGTGAAGTCAACCAAAGTCCACAGTAAGCAATATAGGTCAATAGCTATTTCCTCAACTGGAGATGACCATAGAAGATGGAAGATTGTAACCTTGAATGTGAGAAGAATAAATGATAAAGAGAATGAAGTACAAATGAAATGAAATAAAAATAGATATGCTGAAAAGATGAAACAAAAAGAAGGACAAAGGATGTAACAGATCTGGATAAGGGTGATCTGATCCTATAGTAATGGACACATACAGGAAAATGAACGTTTAATTTTGAATAGGTTTAATTATAAAAGAGCTAAAATACATGTCAGAAATTCTGAAATAATGTTATTAAGATTGTTGTAACTGCATATGAAAGTAGAAATCCATAAGTTGGTTATAATTGCATGTTGTGCTCCAGTGATAGTATAAAAGAAACAGATATGAGTTTGGGGGCTAATTGTGCAAAATTGTGAATGAATTTAATTGACAGAAGAACATATTCTGCTCAGTGGAATGAATAGATTGATGGGAACAAGACGGAAAGTGCAGAAGTTTTTTTTTTTTTTTTGCTATTTAGTGAATATCTGTTTAGATGAAAGTCTGTTTCCTTTGCATTCGTGATTTAAGCACAAACATGTTCATATGTAAAGATGGCAAAGAAATTAATATAAGTCTAAAAGTATAATTGGTTTATTGGTTTATTATGAAAAATGGAAAGAATTAGTGAAGGCAGAAAGCTATTTAGAAAGCTGATTCTGAATGTGGGGCAGATCATTCTTTGGTATGTATTGAGTCGATCTTTGAAAAAAATGAAAAAGGTAAGAAGTGAAAGAAATTAGACTAAAAGTAGAATGACTACAAGAAGAAACGGTACAATTCTGTGTGATACTGTTAGAAGATAGTTTGATCTTCCAACAAAATGAACCGATAATAGACCTAGGGGGAGGGGGGAAAGTAAGGAAAAGATAGTATGGAAGAGAGTGAAAGGAATTATGTTTCAAAGTGCTTGAGAAACGCATGGAGTCACACTAATGGGAAGTAAGAAAAAAAGATGCATGAAGAAATTGTGAACTGAAAGAGGCTATGTGTGAGAAAAATGCATGTACTGTAAGAGAAGGGTAATTGCAAAAAATGAGGAACAAAATTACAAATTGTACAGCATCTATACAGAGAATGCGGTATCCTTGAAATAAAGTATGCATGAGAATAAATGGAATGCCCAGTGAGTCGTTCAGTATTGAACAGGGAATAAGGCAAAAAACAGCTCCTCTCTCCTTGGAACTTAGGTATAAATAAGTAATAATACTATAGTGATATTAGAGGTCTGCTGGGATTGAACAAAAATGTATATGTACTTTTGTATATAGGCATATCATATCATGTTGTTTGTTTGGAATTTGAATGATTTGCACTGGGCGTTACAAAGAGTGCATGATTCAATAAGAAATATGAATCATAAATTAATATATCAATTATTGAAATAGCAGTACATGACAGAGAAAATGAACCATAGTAAATTATCGGTATAAATACCAGTACAAAACACTAGACCAGTAGATTAATGTATGTACCTTTGTAGAAAATTTTATGAAAATGGGGAAAAGAATGGAGAAATTTAAAAACATATAAATATCAGTAGAAAGGTAGCAGGGCATAGTCAGCTGTGAGAGAACAATATTAAATAAATGGAAATAGTAGTAGTAGTATTATACTGTAGTACTGTAAATTAATTTACAGTTATTGAGGATACAGTTAGATATAGCATGTACACATATAACAAAAACAACTTAGACACATAAAAGTAACTAAGATTAAACATAAGCACGAGAACCACTAAAGGGAAGAGAAATATTATATTTATCAAATAATGTAGTGTAAATAAATTAATTCAGGCTTTATGTGTTTTTGTCTCGTAAAGGTCCAGGCACTGAATGAAAATATATGTGTGCAAAGTTATAGTTAGTTATATAAAGAGAAACATTGAAATGTATTACAGTACTTAAGAAGTGTGTATGATCGGTTATATAAAGAGAAACATTGAAATGTATTACAATACTTAAGAAGTGTGTATTCTGGTTTACAAAATATAAGAGATGAATAAATGTGTATTCAAGTGAGTTTATAACAGTAAGTATAGATGGTGTATTCACAGAGAGAGAAATAAATGAAGACCAAATTGCAAAACATATGTATGATGAAACAGTAAATGCATCAAGAGGGGGGGGAAATTGAGTTGATGAGTCCTGAAAAAGTAAAAAAGAACAAAATGTGGTATGAATGGATATGATAGAAACAAGAATGGGAAAGTAGAAAGGTATGGAAGGGCATGGTTAAAACAGGTTTTACCTATGTTTTCTTTTTATCATTTCATGTATGACAAATCTCATGCAGACAAATCTCAACAAATGGTTTTGTCTGCAAATTATTTTGCAAAATTATTGCATTGCTTTTTGTTGTTTGCTTGTTTTTCCATATCCAATTAGCAATGAAAATGTAAGTAAAATGAAGAAGAAGAGAGAAAGAAGGGAGACGAGAGGAATTGGCCTATGACAATTTTTTTCTAGGCCTGACTTCTTGCACCTAGCCTATTGCAATTTCTTTTACATTGTGTTTGAAGATAACCCAGAAGTTGAGCTGGTGCAAAATGCATCTTCCAGCCTGCCAGTAAGTATTGACTAGTTCACTAGTTCAGCACAATAACATATACATTGCAAGAGCTACACAGTTGACAGTGCTTTCAAGCCCAGTTCAAGGTGCTGGTTATCATCTATCAAATCATTTAATGTTACACATGAAACCAAAGGTCTGAGTTCAAATCTTAGACAATCCTCACTCATGGCAACACATCTCAAAAGAAAGCATGATTCTTATTGAAAGGTGTAGATAATGGTTACAGTAATGTTAGTAGCTGGGTTGCTTTCACTTAGAATCCAATTTCTTTCCCATGATAACGAGGGAAAGACTTTTCAAAAGTTCTTATGAACTCATGACTGATAAGAGGAATGTCCAATCAGTCAGAAAGTGAATCTGATTGCGGCTCTGAACTCAGTCATGAATTTGCTATTACAAATCAGGAATACAGAGCAGTCATTCATTTATTCAAGCAAGGGTAGGAATTTTTCTATGATCAGATGTTCCTTTTGAAAAAGGATCCATTGTTTCATGGTTTAGCATGAAACAATGGATTTTAGCAAGAGGCTTGATTAGTTAACCACTTATTTCCATGTTATTTTCCTGGAAAAGTTAGAGTTCTTCCTCAGAATTTTTCCACCAGACTTTTGCAGTTCTTCTCTGGAGGGTAGAGAATAAAGGGGAACAAAAATATTTGATTTTGGAAATCAATGTTAGTGATAATTTCAACATATGTTTAAACTTTTTGTGTTCTTTTAAAAAAATATTTTACTTGTTTACTTTTTGTTAATTGCCTTCAGTACTCAATGGAATAGAAAGTAAGGGGAGACATAAAATAAACAAATAATAAAAAAGTTTTAGGAAATGTGTCCGTGGATTCCTTGTTACCTATCCAAGACTGGGAGATATTGTCCAGTAGAATATAAAATCCCCTACTTCACATTCAATAGGCTTACTGAAAGAGATAGATGGATCCATATCCATATAGAAGACATAATTTCATTCTCTAGCATCTAGAGAAGGAATGGATAAGAAAGATTCCTGCGTCAAGACCTAACAAAACACTGCAACAATTTTCTACTCCCTTTGGAAAATAGATGGGGCATTGGTCTTTTTCAGGAGAATATAGCTCCTTGTGCTAATGCCACTATAATGACAAAAAGAACAAAGATAAATTTTGAAGGACTACCACACATTGTTCCTTTCATGTCGAGTCAGATAGTCTACTGGAACTAATCCAATTTCTAGAAATTCTCAACCTTGCATGAGAAATAACAATTCTTAAAGAGGAGTTGAATGCAGACCTATGCTGCCAAAGAAATTGGTTGGTATTTATTGTAGATATTAAGCTATCTGCTTGTCCTGCTATCTTTCAGGAAAGTAGTACTGCATTTTGGTTATCCTTGGGAGGAAAAAAAATCAAGCTATAATTGCTAGGAAACTACAGGATGAGCTTCCAAATTATACTCAAAGCATAATAAAGTTTTCTACTAGTCTGAATTTGGCAAATGGTCATATCATACCAAATCCTGCAACCAGAAAAAGGATATATGTACAGTATGGAACTAAAAGTCCAATGGATGACATTATTTCTTTCCTATTTTTGTAGCTGTCTTATTTCAGAAAGGGGACACACACATAGGTACACACACAGAGGAGACTGGGATCCTGCTTTACACATAGGATACTTAATATGCCTCCTCCATCCTCAAAAAGTTATCTAGATTTCAGATTTCCAGAATTTTTTTCATGTTTGACTAGCTAAGAAATACCCTTACAATGAAAAGTTGTGTCTCCAGGAATGTATTCTGAATAGAAGACACGAAAATAATTCATAGTTCGTTATTTGACTCAAAAATATTCCTATCTACCATAGGCTTTCTTGTACAAAGAAATTACAGGGTTTTTTTAAAATTAGAGATCAGTTATGACTGACCTGTTGTTATTCTTGTTGTTGTAATTTAGTGTTACACTGAATCTGACTTCCAGACTGATTTGAATCATTTTCCTAGTTTGAATTCCTGTACCACAAGACTTTCTTTAAACATTTTTATCCCATTTATGCTTGAGCAATAAACTCTTTCTCTTAACCACAAGTGCTGTGAAGAGCTACAGCATGCTAAATAAAAATGGATGAAGCCCTATTTAGCATTTGAAGAACCGTAGTCAACTGGATTTCTAAGCAACAGAGCCCATAGCAACCACATTTCCACAAAGTACTACAATATGTGAAATGCTACTATTCATATAGCATACACATTGTGCATCTCAGGTAGATAAAGGAACTTTCAAAGACACAAAACTATTTTCCTAACCTTGGATGAGACATTAATTCTGCAAGAAGTGATTTGTTAAACTGAAACCTGTTCCAAAAGCCTGAAAAGACTGTTCCAAAGATATATAATTTCAATAATTTTCTTGCAGAACCAGGTAATTTCCTTGGTATTTTCTGGTGCTTTTCTGCTAAAAAAGAAAAGAAAAGAAAAAGGTCTCGTCTGCTTTTCTGCTAAAAAAAACCCTAGGTCTCTTTTATTTACTAACCAGGCACAATGTTTATAGTTTTGTAGTTTCAACTTAGTAGATGACAGCACTGGATACTTCTCTCACGGTTTTGAAAATTAGCATGCTCAGTCAGTTAGTAATTGGGTAGAAGATCATCAAGAATTTCCAGAACTATAAGTATATTTGAGGAGTCAAAATATCGTAAACTCTAGAGAGGGAAAAACCCATGCCCATACTATTATCAAGAAAAAAAATGTGGAGCTATCCATTTATATTATTATTACCCTCAATTGTATTGTATCTGATTTTCAGAGACTCCTAGACACATCCCTGCAGTTTTTTTGGCAAGGTTTTTCAGAAAGTGGTTTGCATTGCCTCTTT
>JANHFT010000377.1:153293-163977 GCA_032467955.1 Pseudoxenodon macrops | reverse complement strand
TCCCTGCAGTTTTTTTGGCAAGGTTTTTCAGAAAGTGGTTTGCATTGCCTCTTTTCTAAGATTGAGAGTATGTGGGTAGTTTTCTTGTGCCTAAAAGTGGATGGCCAACCCATACAGGTTTTATGGAACCTGATGTGACTGTTCTTAAGTAGTTTCCAGGCAGTGTAGCCAGTAATCTTGTCAAAACTCCATTCTTACTTTAAAGAGAAGTGAGAAAGAACAACCAAACAACAGTAATGACTCAATCTGTTCTGCTGTACTACAAAACCTGCCAGGCTCCATGGTTTAACAACAAATTGAGGGAAACTTCTCCATTAATGGTAGAAAAGCATTCAGCAGATCTATTTCAAAACATATCAGTTATCTTTATATATCTGATGGTAGAAATAAAAAACCTAAAAAATAATGCTATAGTGTACTGTTGGAATTTAGCACCCACCCCCCTCCTAGAGGAATGAAATATTTTAGGATGGATTATATCCTAGGATATAATATATCTTAGGATATATTATAATTTTTTAGGATATATTAAAAGGGCAGAATATTTCCCCTAAATGAGAAGTAGAAACTCACAGAAGCAATAACTTAGTCCCTCCCACCTTTGTTAATGGCCTGGGCCTGTCTAGTCAACATAACAAAGATCTACCTTCTTCAGGCAGCCATATTAGGAATTGCCCAAAGCCTTTTCATTTACATCATTACCCAGCAAGGCTCAGCCAAACTTGAACTCAAAACACAGCCTACAGAGTTGTTCCTGCGTGCCCTCCCATGGGAGTCTGACAACCAATCAGAATACAAGGTCAAAGACAATGTCCAACACAGGGCATAAAACCAAGGCATTCTCAGCATCTCAGGCTCTGTCCTTTTTCTGTTCAGGAACTCAAGCTGTGTGATCCTGTTCATCAATAAACCATCTTTCCAAGCAACTTCCACGAATCTAGTCTCTTTTTCCCCACTTGGAACTGAACCCAGAAGGACATTTCTTCCAGCAGTACCTTTGGAGAACAATTTTTCTGTCATATATTCTAAATTAAAATATGCTTTTGTTGCAATCTTCGTGTTCCAAAAACTGTATTTGTGGATGTGTCAATTAATGCAATTTATGATATTGATAGGTTACCCAAAAGGACTCAATCAAGTTTCTTTTATTTGACACTTGCCAAATAAATGTACAAGTAACTCAATATCTAATCAGTCTGAATAGCACATATATATTTAGTCATTTCTTAAAATGTTGCAATATTCTATTTAGTAGTGGCGGGGTATCTAATATCTTGTTTACATCTTATTTGCAACTTTCCCAAAATATTAGGAGTGTAAGAACCCACCAGTACATTTCAGGAACCTAAAATGGAACTTCAGCTGATTCATGCTGAAAATTGGACATTCAGCTGTTTTTCTAGGACAGTTAGATTTCAATCTGTCGTCTGGATACAGAGATTCCTTAAAATTGACTCATTTGTCCATTGACTGAATGGGTGTGAAAAGCAGAACGTAGAAAGGCAACTGATAGTATTTGCTGACCTTTATAGAACTAGAGTGTGATGACAAAGCATGTTAAATTTCACTGAAATTTGTCTCAGGCTTTTTGAGCCATCTCCATTCAGGTTTGTTCTTCTATTGATTAATTAATTCATTTCAGCAGAATATATAGGAAATCTAGAGCATTAAGAAGAGGCAATGCATGCCCCCTTCAATGACACCAATGTAGGAGGTTGATGGGGGGGGTTTCTATTCATACAATGATCCAACTGATTTTATTTGCCTGCTATTGTGCAATTCTACCCATGTCTGCACAGAAATAAATACTGTAAACCTTATTGAAAGCTATGGGGCTTGTCCCATTTAAATATGTATAACAGAGATGAGCAATCTGCATTCATGACATTCAAGCCACCTTTTGAGGTTCTCAAATTTCACTAGATCTCCAATCATTTCACTAGTTCTCCAAACATTCATTGCCAATCATCCTTCCCCAATTATATTGCCAAAATTGGTAGCAAAATGTTGAATAACAGTGGTATAATTTTTTGCCATTTCAAGATTATCTCAATATTGTAAGCCTTAAAATAGGCTTACAATGCTAACTTGTTACTTAAACCACTGCCAACAAGAAGTAGAATAGGAGGAAGAACAGATCATAGTTCCACCCATTTTTATGATGCAACATTATCCATTTCTGTGATGCATCTACTATTGCTGCTGCTCTTGAAGATGAAAAGTATACCAAAAAGTTGGCCTTAGTTGGAGAAAGATGGCAGGGATTTCAGACTTATTTATCTAGATACTACAATCACGTTTGTGTCAGAAGTACCTCAAGGCGCTTCTGGCTTGAAATTTTTAGCTGGAGACATCACCATTGGCCAGGAGATGCCCAAGGGGACTTCTCTATGTCCTTGGTATTTTTCCACTGAAGTTGTACCTATTTATCTACTTGCATTTGAACTGATGGACAGTCAAAACCAAGGCAAATTGATGGGAGCTGATTCTGTCATGCAACCCGCACTTTCAGGTTTAAAACTGCCAAGCAGTCAACTTCTCAATGGTCTTCTAACTGAGCATTCTAACTATGTGAGCCACAGTGCGCCTACATTTATCTAAATTAGATTAGATTATTAAACAATACTTATTTCTAAGGAGGTATGTAAGCACTAGGGTGTCAGCTTTCTCACATAACCCCCGTCCCCCACAGATTCGCATAAGCAGTAAACATGATTCCATAAAACCAGTCTCCCCAGTTTTATTTTGTTTTCTACTTATAGTCAGGATCATAATTGTTCCAAAATGCTTTGAAAACTGGAAGCTTAAATACTGAAATGCAAATGGAAATTTACATGCAGCAGAATTTTAATAACAGGCTCTGCTGTTCTTGACTGAATGATTTAATTGTAGAATATTTTTTTCTGCGGTATTGCATGAATTCTGTTTATATTAAAGGCAATGCAGCACATCTACCCTGACATTAGTATATGATTACTTTAAAATATCATATTAGTCTTCATTCTCCCCTATTGTGAAACATTCACATATGTTGTAATAATTCCTGCTCTTTGTAAATACATTGTTAGAATTGTCACATGAAGTATCTTTTGGAAATATATTTCCATAATGTAATAGACAAGTCCTGCTCATATTCTTTAGTAATTGCTGGTTGAATGTATTCTTGCCAGAAAAAAAAACTTTTTTTAGTGGATAAAGGAGTAAAATTTAAATAGAAATAAATTATGAGTTGTAGTCCTGTCTTAGGCACAAAGCCAACTGGGTAATCTTGGGCCAGTTATTTTCTCAGCCCTAGGAAGCAGTCAATGGGGGATTGTCCAGGTACCTGCTAGGAATCAGCAATGGCTCAAAGGTATACAAATAACAAAATACTTTGTAAAACTCTGATACATCACTACTATTCATTATTATTTTATGGATAAATATACATAATCATAGAAAAAGGTAGGAAGAAAAGAAAATTAAACATAAGTTTAAAAAAAAGTAATTTCACATTCCTTCCCATTGTACCCCAACTGATAATTGCAATCAACATTTTTATAGGTACTGAAATTACTTCTGATTATCATTCTTACAACAATTGTTTTCCCCTTGAAATGTGATTATTTAGGTATCTAAATTTGACCTGGTGTGTGATGAATGATATATACAGTGTAGAGGAGCTTTAGTCAAGCTTTCTTTCTGAATGTGTATCATTAATTTTGCCATAGCTGCTTATTCCCTAAATTTTATTTCCCAGTCTGATATTGTTGGTAAAATGTTTTTTTTGCAGTATTGAGATAAAATTGTTCCTGCAGCCATAATAGATTACAATAGTTTTTATTTATGTGTTCTGGAACAATTCCTAGTTGTTGTTTTTTGTTGAATTCATAATGTTTTGAACACTACTTCAAAACACTACTTCCCAGTACTTTTGGGTGGTTTTTTTTTTTACATGCCTATCATATGCTTTTTATTCTGGAGAAAATTACCACAAAAGAAGTGCAATTACAGATATGGATACATGCATATCCAGAAGTGCCTATACAGTACACCCATATTCCAGAAGCAGAATAAAGACACAGTGAGAATTATCCAATGAAGGCTGAAATTTTCCAAGGCTGATGTGTTTATAAAGAGCTAGAACAATAAGCTTAAAAAAAAGCTTATCTTCTTTTGTATAGGAGTGTATCTACTCAGATCGATGAAATTTATTCATAAGTAAGCATGTTCAGATTTGCAATCTTCAAATATCAGATTTACTGTCTATATAATCATATTGTATTAACTGATGGGCAGGAGCCTATGGTATATCCACATCATAATATTATGGATGTTTCTCAACTATCTTAAACTGAGACATTTTTAAATTTATTCAAACATTTACATGATACTTCATCATCCATTGGAAGGAAAAGAGTATTCTAATTTTAACCAAAATTAAGGCAACTGCTAAATGAACAGTAGGCAATATTAACAAGGTAAATATGTGCTTGCCATATCCAGTGGAATGTGGTGCTTTATCTTCTTACCATGGGTCTTAATACATATTTTCCCCAAAATTCTAAAAGTCTTTCAACAGTAGAGTCTATTGCTTGTTTATTTTTCTACTACTGATCTATACTCATGCTTTTTCCAGAAAAGATAAATGAAGCTGTTATATGTGACAACTAGTAATCCTATTAAGCAAGTCCTATTGTTATGCTTCTCTCATTAAAAGTGTGTTAATTTTTCAGCACATCAAACAACCTGATTTGCCACAGACTATCTTGTTGAGGTTTTTTTTTCTTCTGGAGAAAGGTTGCTATAGACCAGCGGTCCCCAACCTTTCCGGGTTTGCATACCGGCAGGTGGGGGGGGGAGGAAGAAGGAAAGTGCGAGCAGCAGACACGTGCCCACCAGTCACACAAACAGAGCTTCGTGTGTGAACTTGCACTCCCCCACTGCTCATGCACACGTTTACGTGCACTTATCCACTGTTTCACGGCCTGGTTCCGAACAGGCCACAGGCTGTTGGGTCACATCCCCAGGGTTGGAGACACCTACTATAGATATTGAGTGTGATCATATACCAAACCTGTAACTTTAAATGTTTGAAAACCCATATGAGTGCCTCCTATTAGAACCACCAGACATTGGGATCTATAGAGTTCATAGAGTCAAATTCAAGTCACAAAGTTTGCTCATATAGCTCCAGGAATGACTGGTGCATCCATGTGATATGTTGTCTGGCAATGCAATCACAAAACTTGATTTACTTTTCTAATTAGAGAAATCCTGACAATACTAGAACAGTGTTAACATTAATAAATTGCTGCCAGGTAATAAGAAGTATGTGTAAAATGAAACTAATTTAAAAACTAATTTTCTCCCCTTTACGAATCAGAAATGCCACCATGTCTAAGGACTGAATATTTTAATAGACCTATATATTGTTTTTATAGATTCAAAGAGTTCAAGTTCAGGTTTAATATTAATGTATTACAAGAAGCTTTAACAGATAATGGAATTAATTCACAGGAGAATTGCTTAAAGCTAGTTCTTATATTATATACCTGAAATTATTATAGATAAGTGATGTACTATATTCTTTGAAATTATATTTCTCAGAATTTTCATGTGCTACTCAAACATTAAAATCAAGGCTAGAGCCACAATGTCACCAATGTTATTTAAATATGAGCAATCCATCCAACATTAAACTATATTCTGTATCAACATTTTTTTACTTTATTAGTATTCATCTCACTTATACAATTGCCAAGCCATTAATGTGATAAAAGCTTTCCTATCTTTGCCAATAATGCATATTAATGAAGAACAATACTGCAGATTGGTTAGATGTTAGAATATTGTGAAGCCCAATGTAAAGTAAAAATCTAGGGAAAATGTAATATAGATTTCTCATGATTTCAAGAGTTCAAAGGAGCTAAGCAAAATACTATGAAGTGCTAAAAAAAAAACCAGCATTTGCTCTGAATATTCAGGCTACCCACGGAAAATTATGAGTTGGATATAATTCTTTTCTAGGAACAAATTGAACCTACAAAAGTCTTTTTTTCTGGACCACTATTCAATTATAAACTAAACCCAAAGCAATGATGTAACAAATTACACTATAAACTTTACAGTTAAAAGAAGTAACCACAAATGGAAAAGTAATTTAGAACAATGAACTGTGAAGAATTTTGATGTGCGGTTTCTTAATTATTGAAACTGTTTCATAACAATAAGCCAAAATTTCTGATTTATCCTGGATGAATCCAAAAGAGCAAGATGCCAATGCACAGAACCTGTTTGTTCCAGCTTCACTGCTCATGTCATGTCTAAGTACATAAACCAGAGATGGAAAATGGCTACATCTCCTTTTAAGCCTACTTTCTGGATATTCAGTTGCTTTTAAATATGCAAAGGGAATTGGTGAAATTTTTAGGCTTCTTGAATTTTTAAGCATAATTCTTCTATATAGATTACTCATTACACTGGGAAGGCTTCTAGTTCAACCCTCTGCCCAAGTACAAATCCTTACACCATCCCAGACAAATGTTTGTCCAACCTTTTCTTGAAAACCTCCAGCAATGGAACACTAACATTTCTGGAACGTAAACATTGAATTAATTGTTTTCACTGTCAGGAAATTCCTCCTTAGTTCCAGGTTAGGTTTTCCTCTGATGATCTTCTACTCATTGATTCTTCTCCTGCCTTCAGGTGCTATGAAGACTAAATCAACCTCCCTCTTCCCTGTGACAGCCCTTGAAGTATTGGAAGATGGCTATTAGGTCTCCTCTAAGACTTCTACCATTAGGATAAACATATCTAGTTGCCTTAGCTGTTCATCTTATGATTTGATCTCCAGACCCCTTATTATCTTTGTTGCTCTTCTTTGCACTCGTTCTAAGGCCTCAACATCTTTTTTGTAAGTTGGGGTTGCTCTTGAAAAATACACTGTTAAATCTAGATTTTCTTTTCTTTTGCCTTTTGATATTATTTAAAATGCAAATATTACTCATTATAACAAATAGCAGATGTTATAAGTAGCCTCGTTGCAATTTGATTAGACTTGAACATTACTGTCAGCTCAGGATATTTTTATTTAAGAAAATCTATATGGCCACCCAACTCACTTTCAGTGACTCGGGGCTACAGAGATAAAAACCCAATATAAAAACAATAAAAAGCAATAAACACCTACTCCCCTGGTGACAACAATCAGTCAATTGAATAAGCCACTTAATCATCTACATCCCACTCCGGGTTCCTCAGGCCAATTGGCAAAACCAGGTCTTCAGGGCCTTTTGGAAGAGTGCCAAAATGGAGGTCCATCTTATTTCCGTAGGGAGAATGTTCCACAGTCAGAAAACTTTGCAATCTTTACAATCTTACTTAAGAATGTCCAAGTTGAAAAGATGGCACTGTCTCAGATTACTTGCATTTAATAGAGAAAATATGTCTGAGTAAACCTTCACTTTATTATATTTTCTAGCATTTGTATGGAAGGCAGAATCCAAGGATTGTAAGGAGAATCTAGTTAACAACTCAAAAGATGAGTTAAATGTAGAAAGTTGCAATTACTTCAGAATTTGAAAGAAACGCTTCGGGCTTAGTGGTATTAAAATTCAGCACTTATTCATATCTTTTGCAATTGTTTCATGCAACAATTGTTTACTTAAAAATGCAATATCTTTAACAAAAAAAACAACAATTGCAGCACTTGACCTGTTTGCTATAAACCTAAGTGAAAGGTTTCCATACTCCATAAAACCAATCCCATGTGGGGTTAAATGGTGGTAATATGAAAATAAATCACAGCTTAATTGCTTCTGGCACATGAGTCAGACATACTAGTATATAAATGGAGTGGGTGGGGGAAGTAGCCACAATGAGTCAGCTCTTCTGAGACCTTTCCTTTTAAAAACTACTGTGAACAGTTCCATAAAAAAATTATCATACAACTTAGGATAAGAAGTTTGTCTTGTACTGCTCAGAGAAGCACGGATCAATCAAATCAAAGTTATATTACAGTCATAGACCAGGAACACAGAATTTTATGGGTAAATTTTGGAACAAAATACTTTCTATATGTCGCAACTGGGATATCAGATTAAAGGCCATGAAATAATGAGATAAATATACTTCAAAAGATAAAGTCTCCCTCCAACTTGACTTTGAATGATTTCATGGACACACAATCATGTAGTTCTTCTCAATTTGGCATTTGGCATTCTTCTGGGATGAGTTTTGGTTTTTTTTGGTTTTCTAATTTCTAATCCAGTCTACAGTGCTGGATATGGTGTTTCAAATCAGTAACAAATGTAACTTTTGGTAACAGATGTAGCTTGATACTTAGTATCGACAGGTAGTCTCGACTTATAACCATTTGTTTAGTGAAAATGTTATACAGCACTGGAAAAAAATGACTTATGACGGTTTTTCACATTTATGATCATGGCAGGATCACCATGATTATGTAATCAAAATTCAGAAGCTTGGCAACTATTTCATATTTATGATCGTTGCACTTTCTCAGATCATGTGATCACCTTTTGTGATCTTCTGGCTGTCAGGCCTGCATTTTGGCCTGCCACACTTTCAGCTATTCTATTATGCATGTTATATGGTATCGTGTGGAGTTGCAGACGTAGTCGTATTTATATTCTTTATAAGATAGTGAAGGTCATCGTTTGTCTTCACACTAAACCGGAACAAGTTGGAGGCATCTGCCAGCATGGCAGAGAGCGATTGGATAATGTGACAGATTTGTGGGTGTGAGGGCAGGATCTTGAACTTTATACTAAGGGGTGGAGACTGTAAATCTTCAGATTTGGGTTGCAACAGTTTGTGCCAACATGTCTGTCCTAACAAATCGGAACTTTGAGGAAAGCTTCGCCTTGGAGTCTGATCTTTTTAGGGATGATATTTGGAACGCTGACACTGGCAAGCAAAATCAATGGGAAAGCCAGATTCATTTAACAACTGTGGCAAGAATGGTAGTAAAATAGGGCAAAACTCAACAACTGTTTTGCTTAGCAACAGAAAATTTTGGGCTCTGTTGTAAGTCAAGTATTATTATTATTATTATTATTATTGTATTCATTTATACTGTGTTCTCCATATAGCCAACTATCATATCATATATTGCCTATTTTCCTAATTCACTGCTTGTTTTTTTTAATTTGCCAACTATTATTATTTTTTGCATGTCAAAGATACTATATTTTCTCCAAATCCATTTTAAATAATACTTGGGGAGTGCTACTTAAAACTATCTAAATGCACCACCCTCTTTTAATTGCTGATTCACATTTAGATGAATTAGTTAGGGATGGGAAAAGCAGGTGAAGAATTAAAAAAAAAAGGCCTGTAGTATATTTTGTGTTCCAGATGGTGTTAATTTACCTGCCTGAATTTCATTCTGCTTTTATGTAGTTTCACATATGTCATCTCTTATATAAATATTTTCTAGGCTTTGTTTCAGCCTACATTTATTTGATGTGTGAACTAAAATGTGAAAGCTTAGGCATAAAGTAGAAGTGGTTAATGGACATGTTACTCTTAAAATGCAAATTACATATGACAAATTATATATGAGAAAGTGATAATTAAAGGGAACTGTGTGGGCACTGAATGTAATCTTTGCTTCCCCTACTACAGTCCTATTTCCTACCAAAAACAAAGCCTCATATATATATTGTTCTTAGGAATCACAGCAAGGGGGGGGAATTACATTTCTTTACTTACTTGTTTTATACTGCTCATTATTACTGCCCACACAGAAACACACACATAGATAATACAATTTGTCTTTTCAAAATAATTCTAACTTGCTTCTTAAATTAACTAAATTTTGGCAATATCTATAATCAAGTAGGGTTGTTGTTTTTTTCATTTCCCAATGGGAAATAAATTGGCTTCTCATTGGTAGGACGATATTGAGTGCCTTCAGTATTGAACTCATCAATCTATGAAACTTTCAAAATCTCATTGTGCATTGTGAACTAGAGAGGGAAAATATTTTGTAAATGATGCGTAATTTATCATGAAATTGAATTTCACAAGCTGATCGAAATTTCTGTTCTGAACTACTTACCGTAATCATGAACTATTGTGGAGAAAATGGGGTGAGGAAGGTGTATTATGTATGTTTAGCATCTTGACTTATTTCTAAAAATAATAGGCAGGATAGTAAAAAAAAACACCTTGCTGCCTTTCCCATCTACAAGTCCTGCTTCATCATGATAACAAGGGATAACAGGTGTTACGTCCTCACATACAGAAGCACACCCGCCGCTGATTGGCTGAACTAGCGGTGGGAAAATTAAACCACTGTCAGTGGTCGGCAGGCTATCGGGAAGCCTTTATAAGTGGCTTCCCTGCAGCCTGCCGGCAGTTCATATTGCCTCCTTCCCAGAACCAATAAAGGTAACTGACTGTTCCTGCATCTCGTTCCTTCTTTCTGCGCGATCTAACACTGGCGACAAAGGTGGGATTCCAGTAGAAGGACAACAGAACAAAGGCACATTGTGGCATCCGCAGCCATCTTAGAAGCAACCAACTGCTCCGGCCAACCCAGAGGATGGCAGCCCCATCGAATTTCGATCCAGTCACCAAAGAATGGCACACTTATATGGGGCGCTTCTGCATGTTTATGGAAGCCAATAACTTCCAGGATCTCCCCGACAACAGGAAGAGGGCCCTCTTCCTAACA
>JANHFT010000377.1:133236-143809 GCA_032467955.1 Pseudoxenodon macrops | reverse complement strand
AAGATGGTGGCCTCCAGGGAAAAGAACCGGTTCTAATGACGTCACCAGCTGCCCCCAACCTACTCTATAGAACCGGTAGGATTTCACCCCTGATTGCACACCTCAGTCAAGCATCTTAGAAAAAAAGTCTCCAGTTATGTACGTTTTGTATTTTATAGATGACATTGTTTGAACCATACTAAGAATGTGATTGAAGCTGGACCAGAACATAGCTCTAGTATGTTAAAGCAAGATGATTGACAACGATGATGATGATGTAAGTTTTAAATGAGAAGCTGTTTTCACAGGTGCAGAGTTATAAGTAGTTATTCACTAACACTTCTGTTGCTGATTAACTTGATTCAATTAAACCTAATTTAATCAGCTCCCCCTCATATAAGTGGACAAACAATGAGACTATCCAGAAATTTTGAAATAAGGGTGCCATCATCAGCTTATATTAAGAATAGCCAAGTCAGCCCTTAAATTGAAACTCCATTCCAAGAAGAAGGAAGAATTCTGGGGAGATGAATGGGGTTCATATGCAAACTATAGGTGCAAGAATAGTTTTTGCCATGGCTATATGGAGGTATATAATTGGAGATCATTCATGGATTCAAATCATTTTGGCACTCAAGAGTTTCTTCAGTCAGCTTCAGCAAAGGTCTTACCTTTAAAGGCACACTGGACTTAGTACTCTGTGTGCATGTGGGGCATATGGTTGCCCCTTAAAACAATTGGGAAACTCAAAGTCCGTAGAGATTCTCAGTCATCCATGTCATGGTTGTCCCAAAGGTGCTTTTTCAGAAGGCAACTGGACTTTCTTGGTTTTTTTTTCTTTTGAAGACCTTTCGCTTCTTCTCATCTAAGAAGCTTCTTCAGCTCTTCCATTCCCCACTACCCTCTCAGAGCTGAAGAAGCTTCTTGGATGAGAAGTGAAACATCTTCAAAAGAAAAACCAAGAAAGTCCAATTGCTTCCTGAAAAACCACGTTGGGACCATTGAGAAACTCCATTTAGCCTTCCATACGTTCCATGTTCAAGTTTCTTATGGAACAAAGTAGCCAAGGATTGTCAGGCTTTTCCATAAGCCTGGAAAAGGGAGAAGGGGGTCATAAAAGGGGGAAGGGGCTGCAATGGAATGAATGTAGCATCTCATTTCAACCAAGATTCTATCAACTGCAAACTTCACCAGCCCCAGCAGATGTAGATGAATGCTCATCCTGACCCGAATGCAGGGGTGGGTTGTAATTTACCTTTCCAGTGGTTTGCTGCCTCCCGCGCTTTGTGGGGGTGCCTCATGCATGTGCGCATGTGCCCCATGCGCACGCACATGCGCAGTAAACAAAACTGAAAAATTCAAAAGAAAAAAAACCATAAATAAGATGGAGATGCATGCTCAGTGCCGGAAATTCAGCTTCTGCGCATGCACAGAATAAGAAAAAATCTGGGGGGAAAATTTCCCCCAAAAAATAAAAAAAAGCCATAAATAAGATGGCGATGCATGCGCAGTGCTGGAAACTCAGTTTCTGCACATGCGCAGAAGAAAAAAAATCCGGGAAAAAAATCCCCCAAAAAGATGTTGCGCCCACGGAGCAACAGAACCGGCTCCGTGATGTCACCAGTGGCCTACTACCTACTCGGTAGAACCGGTCCAAACCGGTAGAAACCCACCTCTGCCCGAATGGGTTCAAAAGGAAACCCTTCTCATGTACTTATCCACTCACTAAGAAAATCAGGGAAGGCGTATTACACTGTGGAGATATTCATTTACACATATATTTAATCTAGAAAGATAGGATCCTTTCTATGATAATGCCTCCACTCAAACATCTTGCAGGAGATGAGCTTGGCACCAATATGAATGATTTATGGAAATTGGTTGAAACAGGAACATTAAGCATATTGTTAGATGACTGTAATCATTTCGATGCCGTTCAATTTTACTGTATACACTACTGATATTTACGGTAGGTTTCATTCTAGTTTTGTTTCTTTGGAGTTTGGGCATCCTATGCAGAGGCTTCGTTTTGAATAAAAGTGTGCAAATTCTTAAAATGCAAATACATTCCTGACTTCCAGGATACCATCCTAGTTAGATCTAGGCAGGGGTGAAATCCTATTGGTTCTGACTATAGGTTCTATAGAGTAGGTTGTAAGCAGTTGGTGACGTTATAGAACCGGTTCTGGTCCGTGGAGGCCACCATCTTTTTTGTGGAATTTTTTCTTCTGCATCGTTTCACCCCCTCCCCTCAAGTTTGCTTACCTTGCTCTTAGGACTGAATCCTGAGCCGCTGGTAGAAACGCAGCTGGTAGAAACGCGGCTGGTATAAATGCCTGGCTTCCTTCAACTATTTTAAAGCTAAAGAAAGAAACCCAGGCAGACTCAGTTGCTCGCAGGCTGCAATCCATCTCCTTGGTGAGCAACTGATTCTGCCTGCCAGGCTGGACTCTTCCATTGGGTAAGTAACTGGGGGTTTTACTAAACGGGACATGGATGTTTCACAGCCGCTTGTGTCCTAAGGTCACCAGCGGATGAGGGATGCACACCCCCTGGTGTCCAAATATGGGAATCTGTCCCCTGTGGCTGCTGCCACCAATCTGCAGCCTGATTGGCTGAGAGCTGTCTATTTTGGTTGACAAGGTAGAGCGCTAAGCTTTTGGTGTGGCTAGTCAATCCCCACAGTCGGCGATGGAGCGTTTCAGCTCCTGAGGTGGACCAGCAAAATTGGGACAGTTGGGGCTCTGGCAGGCCACTTGCACTATGGCTCTCGCTGTTGATATTGACGAGCCATGGCTGATTGAAGGGCGAATTTAGCACATGAGGCCGCCGAAGTGGCACTAGGAAGAAGCGGTGGTCACACTCAGGGATACTATTGGAGGCCAGTGATGAGCGCGGTAAATAAGGAGGAGGTGCCTGAAGTGAGTATATTCAGTGAATGTTAAATGCTTTGCTGACAGGCCCGAAATTGTGCACACATGGATGTGTTGCAAAATGGCCACCGGAGGTTGTAATGGCAGCTGTTGAAGCTGCCCGCGCTCAACTGATTTGTCAGCTGTAAGCGGCGGCAATCTTCGGGAGCGTGATGCATGTAATGCACTCTGTTTAAAATCCTTGCTCGAGGCCCTTGATGACCAAAGAGAGCTGACTCCATGTTCAGCAAATCAAGCCCCAAAGGGCAACGGCTGAGGCAGGAGCTGAAGCTCCAGCCGACAAATATAGCAACTCAGCGATGGCAATAGAGTCGGTGGATTTAGAAAGACTTACAGTTTTGTGGAAATGCAGAGAATAGTGAGAGAGGTAAGATCAAGAAAGGAGAAATCTTTGACACATCTGTCCACTACTGAGGACCGAGTCAAAAGCGGGAAGGTAGCAACAAAGGCGTGACTTTCCAGCTTTACAGACTCGGTCCAATGAACTGAAGGACAAAGTTAACCCACTCGTGGATGCTATCTCAACTCACTATGGAGAACAAACCTTCATCCTCATATGTATGTATATTAAGGACATGAAAAGAATTATGAAGTCTCTGTTAGACATTCCACAGTATACATATCCACATGCATGCACGCACGCACACAGACGTGTGTGCGCATGCTGTGGAGTGTCTAACAGAGACTGCCCAATTCTTTTCGTATATATCCAAATGAATATTATATATAGTATATGTCTACTATTCACTAAAAGTTGCAAAGACCTGTTCTAAAGTTCCTCTGTAAAATAAGATATTAAGAACTAGAAAGTTTATTAAAAAAATTAACACTGCCCTATTTTTGTTGTTTTATATAATGGCTTTTAATTTTCAATTAAATATATTTAATTGTTTAAATTTTGAACCCATGAGATTTCTTATCAATTTTGGTCAGTTTTGCATTAAGAAAGAAATAATATACATAGATAAAAATCCCAACTGATCAGAAATTTACACATTTCCAATAAAAAGCCAAGACAATGGGGACTCTGCATCTATCATATCCCAAGGCCTGAGAGAATCACTAATTCTTTTATTGGTTTTCTTATGCCATTCCAGGTAATCTGTGGGAGGAATGTAATTTCAGAGAGCATGGTATATTGAAAAGACCTTAGGCGACTGAGCCAAGAGATGTTGCCCATGACAATGGTTAGGTAAAAGACAGCATAGCCTGAGCTATGTTGTCTACATACCATGGCGGCATTCATTTCAAAAGATAAGATGTGCTTCCTGGTCACATAAGGCAACTATACTTAATCAGTGGGATTCAGAACCCACCCACTTTCACATCTATGGATAGGCAGAATTAATTAAATAAAGTTCCATATCATAGATTTGTAGTGACAATCAGCAAAAAGCAAACTGATAAAATGTGCAACTCACAAAGCAGTGGTGATAAGTGAACATAAAGCAACACACCCATTGCCCATGCTGTCATATTTTGGACAGACTAGTTTCTGGGTGGTGTTCAAAGGCAGCTATAGCACATTGCAATAATCCAATTGTGAGTTGACCAAGGCATTGGTGAGTGACTGGAGAACCTCTTTATCCAGGAACAGATACTATTGCCAAGCTAGGTAAACCTCTGATCAGAAATTATGAGATGAAAATGACCCCTCGATTGCAGAGTGACAGAAAATAAGGCAGAGGGGAAAAGAGAACATCATTCTTCTCTAGGTATGCTTTGAGACTGACAACCATAACCATCCCTAAAACTACAGCTATCAGTAAAAATGTTACAGTCCCTGTGTTAGTAAGAAGAGATGGTAAGGTAAGAGACTAAGAGCCAAACAGTTGGGCTGCTAAGAGATTGATGTCATATAAATAGAATGATCAGGAACCAGACAAATTACTAGGATCTAAATTTTACAGATCTGGGATAACTTGACATCATAATGCTACAGTTCTAGGAGACAGCAAATAGCAAAATGTTTGGTACACAATTATCTTGAGATAATGAGTGCTCAGAAGTCAATTCATCAGAGAACTTTTTCGTTATAGCTTGCAATTATTTTAATTCTTACTCCAGATACAAATTATGTGACCCAAATTGCGACTTGTGAAAAAGATCAAGTGCTCCTAGACCACACCAAAGAAATGGGAAAATAGTAAATAGATGAAAAGCACAAACAAACTGAAAAGTGTGCTTCCTTTTTTGAATGAAAAGGAGGTTTCTCTAATAACATTGGACATTAATTTTTTTCAAAAGATTGCTTCCTGTAAAATGTTTGGTGATTACGATAGACCTTCATATAAAATAGTTTCATAATGACTATATTGTGTAGGAATTTTGATAAACATGAGCTTAAATTTTAATACCTATAGAGTATTTAATCAGATATGTTTCTAACATGCTGCATGGGTTCAACAGGATCTAAAGTTTTTGCTTACCACATTTTTGCTGCTGATTTTCATTTGTACTCAGTGTATCTCGCTGCAATGTCCAACAATAATCAGCCAGCATTAGTGGATTCCAGTTGCCCTGATATCATTTTCCAGTGTGGCAATGAATTGGTGAAGCCTTTCTCCCTGTTCATCACTGGCTGCACCCATAATTTCAGGAAATATGTCCAACAGTTGAAAATGAATTTCTTCAGTGACATGTTCCATGTCATGGTCTTGTATGCTGTAAGAAGTTTGTCAAACAGCTGAATGTAGTTTGGTTCTCTGTAGATACCAAGAAAATTCTCAATGACATTCTTGAATGCTTTCCAAGCGATTTTCTCTGGCCCTGCTAACAAATCTTAGAACTGCTGGTTATTGATGATGTATCTAATCTGTAGATGAACAAAAATGCTTTGATATTAATTATTCTGGAAACATCTGTCTAAAATAAGGAAAACCTTCACCTTCCTTGTATATTGTTTTCCCAATTTTTTTATGTGAAGCAGAGGCAAAATATCTTTGTCAGGTCAACACATGGTTCATGTACCACATTTTTCTGTTCTGGAACCAATATCTTTTGGAATGGCCACCTCTTTTTAATGTAATGTGATTGTCTTGCACAGCTGTCCCATTTGCATATATAACAGCAGTACAGCTAGATTTCAAACAGCAGAGCCAAAACGTTTAGATCTCCACTGATATTCCAGTTGTATTTGGTGTACTGGATATGCTTCAACAACAGTTGCATGTTTTCGTGTGTTTCTTTCATATGTGTAGCATAGCCAATAGGTACTTAATAGTGTACATTGCAAAAATATTTTCAAAAATAGTATATGACAGGTTAAATTACAGATTATTTTTTTCATGATTAGCAGCCAAAAATCTATAAGACACACGCAAAAGTATTCAGGAAGCAAAATCTTTGTTGTCAGTACAGGCAGTTCTTGACTTACAACCATAACTGAGCCCAAAATGTATGTTGCTAAAGGAAACATTTGTTAAGTGACTTTTGTCCCATCTTAAGACCTTTCTTGCCAGAAAGGTCATAATATCAATTATTGTTAAATCATTGTTAAATCAATCACTGCAGTTGTTAAATTAACATCATAGTTATTAACTGAATCTGGTTTTCCCGTTTATTTTGCTTGTCAGAAATTTTGCTTGTCACAAAAATTTCATAGCTTTCTTTTTAGTCAAAAGTGAACATTTTTGTATCTCAAAAGTCCTACAGAATAATCTTGACTTGATAGAAGACATTTGTTGTCCAGGTATAAATGCAGATGTCCTTTGATATGTGACCTACATGTAAACAGTAATTGAGCCCAATACTCTTTGCTTGCATAGACACTTACAAACATTATTATCTTGTATATAACTCAATGCAAAGGAGATTTAGCATGTTTATTCTAAGACTGGATTGTTTAAATATGTTTGTTCAGATACAAACTACAGAAATTCCATCTCTGCAGACATCTCATTTGAAATCTAAGCTGCACTCTATCCCTGAAGCATTTGGTAAATTCATTGAGAACTTTATGTAATGATCCAAATAGGAGTTGCTTCCACATTTAACCTAGTTCCTGAAGATGATTATCATGATGATGATTTGTAGCTGACCCATGCCAAAAAACATTTTACTAGATTTATGCATATTTTGAAATAAACTAACCAAATAGCTTGAATATGGCTAAGTTAAATAACAAGTTTAGCATGTTGTGTAAATACAGCTGTTCAGTTTTTTATCTGATTTAGAGAGTTGTGTTTTGTGAACATTGCTCATGAGCAATGAATGGATTGCAGGCCTGAGTGATTATCAATTTATTTCAGAGTAAGGGAGAAGTCAACCATAATTACCATTGCTGAAACATGTAAAAATGAAGCAGATGACTGTCTTGTAAAATACTATAAGACCTGCTACAGGCTTGACTTCTACAATCCTGATTTGATTAGCCTTGATGAGGAACTCACCCTTTCAGGAACAGTACAAATCATTTTCTGACAGTGAACATGGAGATAACTGGCAATCGTTCCCCAGATAAAGGAGGAATAAGAGTGAGTTCCTTCTTTAAGAAAGAAGTTCCTGAAAGTATTATTAAAAGTGTTTTAAGTATTTGGGATCAGATGAGACAACTTCAATAAAGTTAAAACATAATATTATTGAAAGTATTTCAGATAGTAGTTTGGCTGTTACATTTGGCATAAATTTATCAATATCATCAATAGATTTTCTAAATAAAATAGGCACAAAAGCTGGTAACCCAACCACCACTATTCTTGTGGGAAAATTGGAGGTAGAAGGAGTATCAGGTATGTTCACCATCTTGAATTATTTAAAAAAAAATAAAGACGGGATGAAAACAATCTTTAAAAAAAATTAAAACTCCTAATTTAAAAATATTAGTCTAATTGCTGTATCCTTTGTTCAGTTCCTCTTTAAAAAATTATGTATTAGCATCCTGTCCTCATAGGTGGCTCTTTTCACCTCCCTACTAATCAACTCACTGAATTTGGGTGCCTTACTAAGGATTATTATGAAGACAAAGTAAAGAAGTATTGGTCTGAAGCCTTAATGAACTAATACAAATACAAATAGTCCTCCAGTTATAACTGCTCATACTGCAACCATCCACTTATATCAGAACTGAACAACTGGTCCAACAACTCTACAGCTACAACTCTACAATTGTAAATGTAGAGCATCCTAGCAGTCACATGAAAGCAATTCAGGCAGTTGGCAATTGACTCACAATTGCAATTGTTGCAGCATCTCATGGTCATGTGATAGCCATTTACAACCTTCCCTGTCACCTTCCCACAACAAAGTCAATGGGGAAGCTGAGAGAGCTTACAAATTTTGCTTCCGATGCTTTTTTTCCCCATTCGCCTGTTGTATTTTACAGTGTCTACCCTTAGTACTGTAGCACCCACCTGACTGCACCCCATGGCAACAACTTGTACTCCATACAGCTCTCACCTATCCATAGATCTTGCCCTTGGATTCCACGTCTTCTCACCGATCCTGACTTAACAAAGGGGACGGTTGGGACTGCTCTCGTTAAGTGATGTAATAACATGACATTGTACTTCACTACCATATCATTTAGTGATAGAAATTCCAAACACAATTGCTGTCATAATCCAAGGATTACCCATACAACCAAGGCACAAGTTTTTGCAGTACATAGAAATACCTGGATTTTTTTGTGCTTAGTTACATCAACTATAAGCATTGTAATTCTGACTTGGATCAAACGCAATCATTCGATGTTTGATTATGCACTGAATTTTCAAGCTCACCTGGAGTCTTATAAATATATAACCAAATTAGATCTATTTAAATATGAATGTAAGCCAAGAAAACCTGACTATGCATTTTATGCACATGTACATTTTAAAAGCAGGAAGTTAGAAGGACTTTCCGAAGCTTGGAGAGCAGAGCAATGTTTATAACAGTATAACAGAGTTGGAAAGGACCTTGGAGGTTGTCTAATTGAGCAGGAAACCCTATACCATTTCAGACAAATGGTTGTCCAATCTCTTCTTTAAAACTTCCAGTGGTGGAGCATTCACAACCTCTGGAGGCAAGTCGTTCCACTGATTGAGTGTTTTAACTGTCAGGAAATTATTTCCTAAGTTCTGGGTTGCTTCTATCATTGATTAGTTTCCATCCATTGCTTCTTGTCCTGCCTTCTGGTGCTTTGGAAAATAAGTTGAGCCCTCTTCTTTTGACAGCCCCTCAAATATTGGAACATTAGTATCATGTCACCCCTAGTACTTCTTTTCATTAAACTAGACATACCCAATTCCAGAAAACGTTCTTTATATTAGTTGTTAGTTTTTCAAAAGGATATGAAAGAGGTTTTATTTCACATTCTGAACATTCCAATATAAAGGAATTTGCCTTGACATCTACTATGGTATAAGATTTAAAACTGGTAAAGGTTTATCTACTTAGATGGATAATGTCCTTAAATCCTGTGAGACATTCACAGATTCTTTTCTTCTTCTCTCTTTCCCCTTGCCCCCTCTGATAGCATTTTGGCCTTCTTAAAAGCTACTATGTTAGAGTACTGCTTCTAAAGAAAATTGAACGGAAAGCAATTTGTTAGGAGATGGAAGAAGAAGAAATAAGATGTTTTTCTTCAGAGAACGAACATATATTAATTAATCCAGATGTTATTTGGGTTGATTCTCTCTGTCCCCAATTTCCATCTCCTTCCTCCCTTGCTTGAAAGAGATGGACTATTTTGTCTTTGTACTTAATTATATTAATTTATCTTGGAATGTGTGTTTCTTGCTTTATCCAAAAATCTTGGGCTTTTACGAATAGAGAAAATGGCCTTGAAGAAAACATGGAAAGATCTGTTCAGATCAGACAAACGAGACTTGAGGCCAAACCAAGAAAGTGCTTTCTTAGTCTGGTCACCTTACAGTAAAGGGCTGACAGGTCCAGTATTTCAAGAAAGCTTTCAATTTGCAGCTAAGGACCTTTGGTTTCGTAAAATTGACTTTATTCGTTGAAACCCAAATGTAACTTTATTTTCTCACTTTACCAAAGACAACAGATATCAAATCCACAGTTGTTTGCCTCTCTGCCTCTAATAAATAAATGAAGAACTGGCTTTGTCATCATTTTCCTCTCAGCCCCACTAACAAGTACATGATTTGTATTTCCCAAGATATATTCACTTTAATAGCATAAGGGTTCTTGGGGATTAAACTGAAGATATAAGATGCCCTATGTGTTTGTATAACTAGAAAAAATGCTTCCATTTCTTTTTTAAAACATCAGAAATGGAGTGTGCAAAGATGAAGGATTGTGTTAACATATTGATTGCTTTTTGCACCGTATTAAATTAGCTTTCTATTTCCCCTTCATAAGAGTTTTACATTACATTCCAATAAATTAAAGTTCAATTATCTGGAAGACATCTGCTGAGCATTCTTGGAGAGGAAAGGTTAATTGATTATACAAACAATCACTAGGATGTGAACAGTGGGAATATTGACTGCTATAATCCAAAAACTGCAGCTTGCCATACCTTCAAATTCCACTTGTCTACAAAGCAACAATGTGAGAATATTTTTAGAAATGGCTAATGATTGCAAAAGACTATATTCCGACATTTCTGAGTCATGTCTTTCAGAACTAAAAATCAGACAGAGGATAGATAGATAGATAGATAGATAGATAGATAGATAGATAGATAGATAGATAGATAGATAGATAGATAGATA
>JANHFT010000377.1:102235-119031 GCA_032467955.1 Pseudoxenodon macrops | reverse complement strand
TCAACTGTATATTAGAAAACAGATACAAGTATAAACAAGATTATGGATACATGAGATGGACTCAGATAAAAAAGAACAATAGGACAGGGATGGTAGGCATGCTGGTGCGCTTATGTAGGCCCCTTACAGACCTCTTAGGAATGGGGTGAGCTCCACAGTAGACAGTTTAAGGTTAAAGTTTTGGGGGTTTGCAGATGAAATCACAGAGTCCAGTAGTGCATTCCAGGCATTGATGATTCTTCACGGAAGTTGTATTTTCTGAAATCAAGTTTCTCTCTCACAGTTATTACTGTTCAGCCAGGTACATTCCTATTCTATTCTATTTCTATTCTATTTCTATTTCACTCCACACCACACTCTATTCTTACTTCTACTCTACTCTACTCTACTCTACTCTACTCTACTCTACTCTACTCTACTCTACTATTATTTCTATTCTATTCTATATAGTTTTTCTTGTCTAAGTGTAAAACCTTACTTTTCTCACCATTGAATTGCATTTTATTGGATAGGGCCCAGTGTTCAAGTCTTGTCAAGATCTTTCAAGATCTTGAACCTATTTTGAGGCTATTTCCCCCATATTTGATGAGTTTCCCTTTTATGCCCTCATCTAAATCATTTATGAAGATGTTGAAGAGTACTAGGCCTAAGAAAGAATCCTGGGATTCTGTTCGCTTGTTTTGTCTGTTTATTTGTGAAAGTTTGCTCGTTTTGTTTGTTTTATCTGTTTGTTTATGCAGTTTGCCTGAGATTTATGTATTTATTTATAAAATTTATTGGCCGCCCATATTACCACAGGGTAACTCTGGGTGGCTTAAAATCATAAAAGACAAACACATACACCCAAAGATATATACTAAAAACCTAAATAAAGTAAATACATTAAGATGCAAGATGAAGCTAAAATGTGCCTGGATAAAGACTGAGGTTCAATCATTATTCTCTGTATATATTGCTGTGTGTCTCAACACTGGACACTTTAAGAGGTGTGGACTTCAACTCCCAGAATCCTTCAGGCAGCACTCTGAAGAATTCTGGGAGATGAAGTCCGCATATCTTAAAGTGCCCAAGGTTGACAAATATCAGTTTAACAGTTGTCAGGAGCTTTTGGTTGGGCAAACTATTACTGGTGGTGGACCTGGGAGAATGCTGGGAATTGAAGTCCTTACATCTTGAAAGTTCTGAGATTGAGAAAAAATGTTTTAAAGCCTTTTGAGGGATGATGTGGGCAAACATGCTATTATATTTCCCAGGCATTTATTTATTCACGAACCAGTTGAATTAATGTCTTTGATCTGCAGCAGATTCTCCATTTAATGGCTATTTTTTTTCTTTTAACTTCTGGTCAGACTGTTCCTTTTAGTGGTCCAATTTACGGTGGCCTGAAAGATGGGATGACCGTATTAGTCACCGGAAGTGTTTTGAAGTCCTGCAGAAGGTGAGTCATTCAAGGGGAGGAGAAAAGGGGCGTACGGGAAGTTCCACCCAAAAAATCCAATTCTTTTCAAAATATCTAAGCTGCCATGGAACTAGTGAAGCCGCAACCAGAAAAAAAACTCCATCTCTGAACAAGGTGGACCTTTCAGTCCGTATTGTATAACCATCGTCAACCACCCAGGCATTGATGGGAATAAGTTCTGAAACAAAATGATGCTTTTCCGACAGATTTGAAGTTTTGCAAATAAGTACAAAGAAATTGCTGGTCAAGTTGAACCTTCACTCTTTGTTCAATTTATCTTAATACCACAGGGTCCTCATCCAGACGGGCGGAGGGATTGGATTTGATGACCTAAAAGGTCCCTGTATATTTCTCTTTCTTGCTCTCTCTGCAGATTCCAGGTTGACTTTCAGTGTGGCAATTGCCAAATGCCCAGATCAGATATCGCTTTCCATTTCAACGTCCGTTTTGACGAGAACTGCGTTGTATGCAACTCACACGGGAAGGACGGCTGGCAGCAAGAAGAAAGGAAATATGATATGGTTTTCCGCAAAGGGCATCCTTTCGAGATCCGGTTTCTTGTGAACATCTCCTCCTATGTGGTACGAAGACGATAAGTCCTCTTTGTGGGTTATAATCACCATCTTTTTTAAAAAAAGCAAACACTAGGTTTGGTACCACCTTGTAGCAATGGAAAAGCATTTTTTCAAAGTGTGTGAAATGCAGAATGACTCAAAGCATCCCTTGCTGAGTGCAAACCTGCTATCTCAAATGCAAAACGGAACCTATCAATGCACACGTAAACCGATGGAGTTTGAGCACACTGTCTTTTGAGCTGGTCTTTATTTTTATTTATCGGTTTAGGAACCGTCTCCTTCACGCAGCAACTCATCACGTCTCTTACCCAATTTGGGTGCTCCATACAGTCTCCCAATGGAGCCTGCCCATTATGGTCATCACTTGTGACCGTCATAATGTAGGTCATCACATGATCGGATCTGTGTTTGCTGCCTTTTTTTGGCAAGGTTCATTCAGTGAATCCATTCTTTACTATGGGTTTACTATTGGGAGTAAACACTGGTTTTCTACGAAAACAACATAAATCGCAGTCCCATGATAGAGGGACGTTGCAAATGGCCGTAAATGCAGACCGGTTGCCAAGTTCCCAAAACACAATTGGGAGAGAGGGGTGGCTCTTGTAACTTTGCAACAAGGTTGTAAGTACCTTTTGGATGGTCCGTCACTAAGTGATTGGTTATATATATCAAGGACCACCAGTAATCTCCACTTGGTTTAAGTTTTCTTGGGAAATCTTATCATTTCTAAAACATGGTTTGTGACTTCCCAGTTGGCCTTATTCATAACCTACTAACTGGAGTTTATTTGTTAGGTGTCCAACCATTGTTTTGTTTCCTTCTCTGTTGTCCCAAAGGTACTTTTTCCAAAAGACAACTGGACTGCCTGGATTTTTCCCCCCTTGAAAACATTTCACTTCTCATCCAAGAAGCTTCTTCAGTTCTACTGAAGAAGCGAAACTTTTTCAAAGAAAAAAACAAAGAAGTCCGCTTGCCTTTTGGAAAAAAAACACCTTTTTGGGGCAGAGGTTAGAATACAATATTGCAGGCTAACTCTGCCTGCAGTCTGGAGTTTGATCCTGACTGGCTCAGGGTTGATTCAGCCTTCCGTCCTTCTGAGGTCAGTAAATGAGGACCCAAATTGGGGGGTGGCAATATGCTGACATTGTAAACCGCCCAGCAAGTGCTCTAAAGCACCATGGGGCAGTATATAATTGCTGGATGATAGAGAATCTCCACAGACATTTTCTTCTCTGTTGTTGTTCTTTTTGTAACTTAATATGACAAATTTCTCCCTTCTGTGTGTGCCAGGTTCTCGTCGATGGAAAGCTGTATTTGGAATATAAACACAGGATCCCTCTTTCCCGGGTAAATACCATCGGAATTTCAGGAGAACTAGATGTGGTCTCGATCAGCTTCCAAAGTCCAAATGTAGGTATTCCATTGATTTTGTTTTATTTATAAAACACAGGATAAATATATGCCTTTCTTCTTTCCTTCCGGTCCTTGAATATTGCATAGATTTTCTGACAGTTTCCCAAGTGATTTGAGGGGGGAAGATCAAAATAAAATCCAGGTGCTGGCCTAACGCCAACAATCCCTCACGTGTGTCACAAATATGATGCAATTCAACAGAGACAAAACTTTGATTCCGTGGCATTAGTCGCCATCTTTGATTTTTTTGTGGGCGGAGCTCTGACAGGATCAGCAGCAGTGAAGCACCTATCGAAACTCTCCACATCTTTTGAAGTTTAGCGGGATTGTTGTGAGAGGATGTCAGGAAGCGCCACCTTTTTGTATTGTAATTTCAGGTGGTCTTCGATTTTCGACTGTAATGGAGCCTAGAATTTCTGTCATTAAGTCATAATCATTGTAAGTTGAGGTACCCAGATGACTGACTTGATTTTAGTGACACGCTTTTGTGACACTTGTTAAGCAAAATACAACAGTCATAAAGCGAGTCCACTCCTATGGGCACGTTTTTAGCAGAAACCAGCCAGAAAGTCTGGAAAACCAGCCCAAAATAAAATAAAAATAAATTGCAGTCACATGACCACGGAACGCTGCAACTGATGAAAAGCGAGCCAGTTGCCAAGTGTGCAAAATGAGGTCATGTGACTAGAGGTGTGTGTATATCTCTGTCAAAAACTGGGTTATAAACCTTTTTATGGGGGGGCAAGGTTTGTCGTAACCTTGGACCCAATTTGATTACAACCACTCTATGCAATGTTGAAACACTTTGCCGTTTTAAGAGGGCAGTGAACCATCATCCCTGAAATATTTTTATAGCCCATTCTTGATGACTCGCTGAAGTAGATTTAAGGGAAATCTTATCTATTAAAATGCATAAGCTGACATATTAAATTCAAATGCAAAGTTCTCTCTCTCATCTTTTCAAGACAGCCTTTTTAATATGGAGTGAGAATTTATGTAATATTGAAGAGGATCTTTTGATTTTAAATGAGATACATATGCCCCATTCTTCAGCGCTGTTATTGTCTGTGACTGGTAAACGTTTCATTTGAAACCAACTTGAAACTGGTGCCCTATTTTTCAACAAAGTATTTTCAGCAGAAATAGATCATCAATAACCATGTGCCTTATGATGGAAAGTTTTCTTTTTCCCCACTCTTGAACTGAAGTTACAAAGGTCTTTACAAGGTTAACAACAAATGACAAATATCCAAGCTGTCTTGCCAACGTGAATAGACTCTATGTTGGACATAAATAGCTGTGTGCTTTGTATGTTTTGCATTTCTACCATTGACACGTCAATTACCATGAATTCTAATGAGTTAAAAATTGGTTTATTTAATGAAATGCTTCCTTTGGGATATTAATCTTTTGAGTGGCCTCCACTGTATATTGTAAGACAAAAGTTGAATTCTGTAGCTCTCATCATGGACCTAGCGAATGTAGCATGCAGTACATATGAAGCATATAACCAATGCAAAATAACAGCCATCAAGATCTGATTAAAATACCGCTACTCTATATGAAGCAACTGCAGACAATTTACTGCAGATTACCACATAGAAGAAATGTGTCACCTGTACACTAAACTGAGCAGACTTCTTAATTGGAGAAAGGAACATTATTTAAGTCAGCTTCTTAATGACTCAAGGGTCTTTGGGCTTTTGAGGCTTCATCATTGTCCCTAACCTAACAGCATGACACAATCAGTGTGAGTAGTAATGAATGAAGAACATAGAACTATAGAAGGATAAGATCAGCAACAAGAAATGTTTCTTTCTGCTTATTCTGCTGGCAAATCCAATCAACACTAAGACATAATAGTGATAATTTAACTAGGTATGTCATTGTGGATCAATGATATTATTTTGTAAAGCGGTAGTCCTAATTCAATTGAAGCATTATATCTTACATCTTCTTTCCAGGAGATAGAAATAACGGAAAGTTACATCCAAGCTTTATTTACAAAGTTTTATTAACCTCTGAATATATTGGCTACCTATCAGGTTCTTCCAAAATCAATACATTTCATGGTAAGCTTACAGATTTATACAGCTTGTGCTACAATTTATAACAAAGCATGCTTCGTCACCAAACAAGCACCATTTTGAAAGTGCCAGCATCCTCTGGAGAGTCATGTGTTTTGACAAAACTTTTTTTTTTCTTGAAAAGTGTTATAAAGTATAAATCCCAGAAAAAAATTAACTCAATTCATATTCCATTAGCTCTACATGGAAAAAGAGATATCTGAAATTCAAGCCGGCTTTAGAAAAGTTCGAAGAACATGAGACGTTATTGCTGATGCCCATTGGGTAATGGAAAAATACCAAAAAAGAAGCCAGCATATACTTCACTTCTAATAGAAATGCCTTGATTGTGTCAATTACATCAAGCTGTGAAATGTGCTGAGAAAAATGGGAGTTTTGTTTCATTCTCTCATCCCACAGCATCACATTGTCCTCATGAGAAACTTACATTCAGTACAGACAGAACATGGTGAAACAGAATGCCCCAGGTTAGCAAAGAAGTGTTACAAGGCTGTAAATCTAAAGACAAAGGTAGAACAACCACTTAGAACTGATAATGAAGGTATCAAAATGGTGGATAGTTTATGTCTTTTAGGATTAATCATCAACAGTAAATGAACAAACAGTCAAGAAATACACTATGGTGTATTTTAATACTTGCTGGTGCAGGCATTAATACCTTGGAAAAGATATTCAAAAACTGTGATATAGTCACAAATATCAGAATTGTGCACGTCATAGTATTCCTTATAACACTCAATGGAGGTGAAAGTTGGATTTTGAAAAAGCAAGATAGGAAGAGTATTGACACTTTTGAACTTTGGGGTTAGAAGACACAACTGAGAATACTGCGGATAATCAAACCAATGAATCATTAAACAAATCAATCCAGGGTTCTCACTTGAGGAACAAATAACCAGGCTCAAATTATCTTGCTTCACACACATTATGTGAAAACCTATCTCTCTGGAGAAGGCTGTATGTACTGGGGAAAATAGAAGGAAAGAGAAGATGACAACTAGCAGCAGGTGTATGGATTAAGTTACAGTACATTGTTCAAAATCCTGAAAATCCGGGTTAGGACTTGGAGATACATCATCCTGAAGAAGTCCATCAAAGTAGTTTCCAAGAGTCAGTGATGAGTTGATGGCATGTAATCAATATTCCATTTGAAATAAATTCAATAGGACATATAATACTTCTAAATGATTTGTTTAAGATGTCTTTGCCATTCCTAAAAAATAGAGAAGTAAGGTACAGGTAAATAGAGCTAGAATTTGCAGAAAGCTTTCTTTGCATGCAATTTTATTTTGCTTCAGATGATGCTCACTAAATTGAATATTTGTTTAGTGTCTATAATACTAAACTCTTTCCCCAGAGAATTCTCCATACGGGGTCAAGAGGTCAGTGTAAACGTCTGACTATTTCTCATTATTGAACTTCATTCTGCTAACTCCCCAGCTTCTTGGTGTGAATATTATTAAGCTATACTGCCCTACCATCACCCTCACCACACCTCTGGAATTAATTAGTTAAGTTAAACAACTTTGTGCAAAATATGTTTTTGTCCTGGCTGCAATTAATATTTGGAAGATGATTTGTATATGAGTTACTACTGATGCCACTGCTACTACTAATAATTTAATTGCTTTTGTTGAAACAAATATTTTCAAAGTTGGTGCCTTTCTGGTACATACCTTCATTGAGAGACAAAATGCTTCATCTAATTAAATTCACAGGCTGTAGGTGACATAGCAAGAATGTCTTGGCCCCACCTTAAAGAATATTGTCATCCAGAAATAGGTGCAGCCCCCAGCTATACTAGGGTATAGCCCCCTAGTTGCTATACCATAAATCACTTAAAATTAATTTATTGCAATTGGTTTGTTCTAGCTGATGGTCTCTGGGTGGCTATCTTGGGCTTTTGTCTTTTTTTGGGGGGTGGGGTAATTTTTATTTTTGATACTGACTTGGACTTAGTTATTTTGATTATGTTGCAAGGTCTACATCATCCAAAATCTTTGGGGCTTAAATATTGTAAACAAGCAAGTAAAAATAAACTTACTTTATACATATGAACTAGTAGACGACCCTCACTCTGTCAAATACATCGGAGTACTCATCTCGAATGATGTAAGTGCCAGAGTCCACTGTAACAACATTGCCAAAACAACATTAAGAGTTGTTAACCTAATCTTGCGTAGCTTCTCTGATAATATTGGACCTCTAACTAAAGCATACAAAATTTGTGCTAGACCAATTCTTGAATACAACTCATCTGTCTGGAAACAGCACTGCATATCGGACATTAATACAATCAAACGAGTTCAGAGATATTTCACAAGAAGAGTCCTCCACTCCTCTGCTCGAAACAAAATACCTTATACAACCAGGCTTGAAATTTTGGCCTTAGACAACTTAGAACTTCAACAACTTCAGATGGACCTAAGCATAGGACATAAAATCATCTGCTGTCCTTCCTGTCAATGAATACTTCAGCTCCAATGAAAACAATACAAGAGCACACAATACATATAAACCTATGGTAAACAACTGCAAACGTGATTGCAGAAAATAACAATAACACAGTAACAGTGTTGTCAATGCCTGGAATGCACTACCTGACTGGTTTCTTCACCAAATCCCCAAAACTTTAACCTTAATTGTCTACTGTAGACCTCACCCCATTCCTAAGAGGTCTTTAAGGGGCGTGCATAAGCGCACCAGCGTGCCTACTGTCCTATTGTTCCCTTTTATCCGAATCCATCTCATGTATTCATAATCTCATTTATACTTGTATCTGTTTTTTTAATATATCCTTGACTAAAATAAATAAATAAAAATAAATAAAATAAAACATTCTTTTCTAACCAAACAAGGCAGATGTTTTAAGGACAGGTGCAAGCTTGGAGGATAGTAACCAGACCAATTATTTTCAACCATCTACAAGATTTTTCTCTCATTGTAAAACACAATCGTTCATTACAAGTGAGTTCTTCCAAAGAACCCTTTTAGCTGCTGCAGATAATACAGTTATAATAACTGCAGGGAGAAAGAAAAATGGGTCTCTTTTTGATTCTGACAGGAGACAAAAGTATGCATTCATATGAAATTTCAATAGAGAGGAAATTGGTGAAGTAGGAAAATGAAAAGCCTTTGGAAAGAACGGTATGGTTGAAGTGTGTACAAAATCACAAGCAAAGAAATACCATATACAACTTGTTGTAGATGTGAAAGATGGAGCACAACTTTGAGGAGGAAGATCACATTTGATTGAAATGATTGCCAGGTTCCAGCTTACAAAGGAAGAGGAACAAAGTATAATAGATAAGAAGATCTATTATAAGAATTTTGAATTGTGGAAACAACAAAATGTCTCTACCTTGGGATCCATATAGAGAAAACTGGATAAGTTTAATTGTAAAAAGAAATATATTTTGTTGTTAAAAAGCACTGTGCTTTTGGAAGGCCCCTGGAAATAGCCATTGTTCTTGTTAGCAAGTGACAAAAATTGATGGTATTGGGTGCACTACTCAGCTATTTTACTGCAATTTCCTTATCAAGTTTGCTTTAGTCCATACCAAAGGGCTGAATCGTCACTGCCTTTACTCAATTTCATTCTGCTTTAGCTAATTGCATTTTCCTTAATATATTTTTCTTTCCTGGAAGGAAAGGGTTAGTGGTGAGAAGGGGGGGTTCCCAAAGGGGCAGGAATAGTTTCTTTGGATCTGACTACCTTATATAAAGTGGAGAACTGAATCTAATCCTTGTATTGTGCAAGGTCAGGGAGAAGTAGTCTGGAAATAAATTCTCAGCTCTTTTCAGCCAGGGAAATGAGATCTGGAGAGGACAGAAGTTGTGTCCCTAAATGATGGGCATGTGTGTAAATGTGCGTGTGTATGCATGCATCTACATGTTACTCCCATGCCTATAGCGACTTTATAAATTTAATAAATAAATAAATAAAATAATGTGATGCTTGTTATGTATTAAATCAAATCAGTAGCCAAGAAGAATTTTTCTTTTTCTTAAGAAAAAAGACCAAACATGCAGGAATCTCTGTGTCTTGCCTTCAAAAGTCTTGTCTATCTCTTGGGATCGCTCGGTTTCAAAGGAGATGAAAGAATCCAATTTCTGTGGCACACAGTTCTGATGTCAAAGTCATATAACACCACCACCCCAAAGGTAAAAAGCTTTGTAGCTACAGCTAAATGAACTCTGTACCTGAGAATAATTCAAGGAATTTAAATACAACATTGGTAAGAACTTATAGAATGTGAGAGAACTCCTACCGGATTTACTCAGGATAAACTATGTTCATGTGAATGTAAAAAGAATATGATTATCAGATTATACTAAAGTAGTTGTCATAAGGCTTTTTAAATTATCAGCAAAAAGTTGACAAAAGTGCCTTTGGGCAAGATATCCATGTTACAGTACAATTAGAAGCAGTGTCAGTTATCAAGGGGATTTGGGCCAAATAGAGATGTGGAGAAATGATATGCACACTTAGTATTGTGAATCTCCTAGAATGATCAAAAATTTGGAACAACAAAAACAAGGAAAGGGTCTGTCTTAAGCACAGTACAGTATTTCATACAGAGCAAATTACAGAGGTGAAAATATAAATGCCCAGAAATTTACAATATCACACTTGCATCAAAGTTGCATACCTAAATACCAAGCTCAAGGTGTCCGCCAAAGGCTTATATCAAGTTAAAATGTTTATGGGAGAGAAGGTGAAGCCTATTAAATCGATTATGCAAGAATCATCCCATTACCTTTATTTAGTTGTAATTTAGTTTTAAATCAGAAGAAAATTAAGTTACATTTAATTCTTGTCTTGGCTTTTCTCATTACTATTTTTTTGAGTGCAGCTCTTGGCACACTTAATCTCAAACTGGATGTGGCTGTCCAGCACCACATGATGTTTAAACAGACCAATGGTTTAATTATAAAATATACTTTCTTAAAAATGCAGTGACACAAATAAAATTGTTGCTGTCAAAACTATGCCAGTAAAACTAATTAGATCTTCTACAAAATGCATATAGCATTGTATTTGCATCACCTTTTAAACATAAAATCACAGTGCATACCGAATGAGACAGCCAATGTCTAAAAATTACAGTTTTCTTGTGGAACAGAATGTAATTTTAAGAAGTCATAAAAATGTGTGAGATGAAATTGTTCATTCTCAACGAATACTGGGAAATACATACTGGTAGAACTAAGCAAAAACATGAACTAGGGAACTGAAACAAAACTATAAAAGGAAGCGAAAGGCATTATTGAATCTGACCACGTATCTGTTTTTCATCAAGGGTTTTCAAGGAATTCATGAAAGTATTAAAAGCAGGACAATTAATTTCAAATCTTGACCCCTTCCCATTTAGCAAAATGCCAGATTTCCAGGGAGGAAACATCCTGGATAATGTTCTTATTATCCAAGATAGTAATAAAGACAACTGTTTAATATTTTAAAGCCAAATTTCGTAAGAAAAAAAAATGCTTTTGGAGAAATGCATCATACTTTGTAATAGAAAGTTATTTTATGGCAAAATTAGAGCTTGCCAGTTACCACTAAATGAAATATAACTGTAAAAATTGAGATGCACTTCTAGAATCACAAATCAACAGAGGCCCTGATTATGCAAAGCATTTTTAGCAGTTCTTTTCAGCAAGATTCAGATGAACTGCTTTATGGAGGATGGTAATAACTATCTCATATTGGTGGATTATTATTCAAGTTTCCGGGAACTAAATCTATTTTTTATATACTATAGCACAGGGATAATACAAAAGTCATGAACTAGTTCAGCAGACCTGGTGTTGTAGACAGCTACGTCTCAAGATTGACAGCCATTTTCTGACAAGCGATTTGCAGAATACTTGGGAAGATCAGTAAAGCTCTCTTTCAAATTAATTACAACAACATTCAAAGGTACAGATTGACCTTTGATAATGCATATAATTAGGTGACAACCTAATTAACCATGCAATCACTTGAATGAAAATATTGTGCCTTTTATGTTGACTTTCAGGTATTATTTTTGCATCTGTTCATTTTTACCTGTCCCTGTGCGTACCATGTCAAAAATAAGAAGCATTTACCCCAACTGTTATCACCAGTAACTCTTGAACTACAGTATATCCATGCCTTTATTTGCTTGTCAATAATCTAGCCTGGAGGCTGGCAGGAGAATTCTACCTCTCTTCACTCAAGGCAATAGAATCTTGACTCCAGGTTTTAGAGATATGTAGCCAAGGTTTTTGCAATGGAAATACACATGCATAATATTAAATATACATTTCTGAATTGCAGTTTTGTAGAGAAGTAATATTGAAATGTGCCTGCAACTGGTAGTTAGTATGCAAATTTGCACATTATATACTTTTTTAAAAAATGCAATTATATATAGTACAATATATTTTTTAAATGCCAATCTTTCCAAACACTCTACATATTATCTGGTATGAAAACGGCAGACTTTAATCTACTGAACTGCATGCATTATTGCTCTACATGCTGCAATGCAGTTTGTATGAGTATATCTTGTTTTTCCCTGTAAAAGAGTTCTGGTGCAGCACATTATGTTTCCTCTGCAATGAATTCCCAGGGCCCTTACCTACTGCAGGCCTTTTTATTCTGATTTCATACATATTCTGCTATTTTTATTTTTGCAGCTTAATGAAAATACGTTCAATCACCACTTATCCTGACATAGTCCATAGCTGAGTAGCAATAACTTGATTTGAGATCAACCAATTCCTTTCTTTTCTTTTCCTTTCCTTCTTTTCCTTTCCTTCTTTTCTTTTCCTTTCCTTTCTTTTCCTTTCTTTTCCTTCCCTTTCTTTTCCTTTCCTTCCTTTCCATTTCCTTTCTTTTCCTTTCTTTTCCCTCCCTTCCCAATTTTTGTTCATAAACCAAACAGCAGCATTCAAAGAATTTATGTTCCTAGAGATTTCAGATGAAAAGTTTAAAATAAAAACTAGGTCATTGTCATTTCTGTCCAACCAAACTAGTTGGTGAGAAGTGAAAATGCAGCTTTCCTCATCAGGTACAGTAATGAGAACAATGGAGTAAAACTTTGCTGTGTACTCAGTAGCAGCATTTGCCTAAATAAGAAATCCATCGGCATTTTTTGTCCAGTACATTCCTCTCACTGTGGAGACTGCTCTTTCCATTCTTGTTTCCTGGATTTGGTGAGTTCATAAATAATGAAAGAGAGACAAAGTTTAAAGAGTTCAAAGTTTAAAGAGAGTTAAAAATATTGTTCTAAAATAAATACACACAAAGTATGTTGATATTTGCCACCATCCCACAAAAGCAACTTGCTTGGAAGAACAATAGATGCTGTCCTTTGTTGCAGGTGATAGAGCTGTAATGACAAACCTATAGCACGTGAGCCAGAGGTGGCACACAGAGCCCTCTCTGTGAGCATGCATGCCATCACCAGCTGCTCTTCTGGTTTCCAGCCAGCTGGTGTTTGTGGGTGCCAGAGTACCAGAAAATGGCTGAAGCTTGCCTGTAAACGGTCCACAAAGTGGCCTGTAAATGGCCCAAAGAAACAGCCTAAAATTGGCCCAAAAATTGCCAAAACTGCCAAAAAAACAGGCATGTGCACACCGGCCAGCTGATGTTTGGATTTCCGGCACTCTGGCACATGCGCATGCACACGCTTTCCGGTTTGGGCACTCGGTGCCAAAATGTTTTGCTATCACTGTGATAGAATCTAAGGTGGTTGTGATTGTTGCATGCTAGCTAGCTTTCTTATAAATGTAGAGTATTCAAGGAATTGTCTCCAAGCTTCTTTGGAAGAACTAAAACTTGGAAGATTAGAGAATGATCAACAGTCTGCCCAAGAAAAAACAGGCACATACAGTGCAAAAAGATGTTCACTTATAATGAAAGTATGTTGGAAATAAAAGAAATTCCACTTTCATAAATGCTGAGGAAATTTTAACAATGTACAGCATGCTACAGCTCTTTGCAGATCTCCAGTCATAATAAGAATGTGATTGGTAAGAGAAGATCAAAAAGTTGCAAAGATAGGATCTTCCCATTGTGTAGCAGACCTCAAAAGAAATCTGTGACAGCTTTGCTTTTCATCTCTTTCAAATAGTAAATCAAAAATCAAAAGAAATATAGGAAAACTTGAAAGAGGCAAATACACATTTTAAAAAATTCAACCAAAAGGTACATTCTGCTTGAATCCTTATTAAAAGAAGCTACCTAACAGTTTGATCAGTTTAAGAACAGAACAAATGAAACAGAGAAATGGTACATTCGTTTCCATTTGCTAGATCTGATCAAGCTGAGGATAGACAGTCGACTGTTGGGTGTGCATTAATCTAAATTTTGACATTGCGCTGTGGGTTGAAATCTGTACCCTAAATGACCCCTTTCAGCTGCATGTGTCTAATCATTACAAAGCTGCCTTTAGCAAAAGAAACCCCACAAAGTATCTATCTATGTATTACTAAAACTCATGATCTTTAACTGGGAAATCGGTGCATGAAAGCATAACAATTTTTGAACAAAAATGTGTCTAAAATTCAGGACTGAGTCTCAAGAGAATGAAATTGGGAAAAGTTGTGTCAGGTTCCCTGCTACTAACTGTTGCTGCTGGGCTGTGGCTGATGCTATCATGTGATAAAGATTTTCAACGTTCTGTGACAGTTTCCCAGCCAATCTTGCAATCTCTTTCTTCCTCCCCAACCAGTATTACAGGGAAGGGAAGGGACCTTGTATACCCTTCCTGGGCCATGCTACCCACACACACATGCTTCCCCCAACCTGTGCAAGGAAGGAAGAGGAAGGAAAGAAGGAGCTTCCCTGTTAGCTGTCCATATGGAAACACAATGGACCACAAATAGGCAAAAATGCAACCTCTAACTTCTGAATTCCAGGCAGGAAGTCGGAAGTCAGAAGTTGCTTTTGTGCCCACTTGTGATAATTCTGTTTATCTGTTTAAGTAAGGAAACATCTCTAAAATCCTGACCCAATGTAGCAAGGGTTGTCTATGTTTTTTTAAGGTTTTTAATTTGTTTATTTAGGACAACATCATTTCCAACTCCCACCTCTTAGCCGCTTGTATTTTTGGAGGGGTAGAGGCCATTTTCTTTCTGTCATAAATATTTGCCTTGCTTCTAAAGCAGTTTTGTACACTTCCATGTAAAGGGAAGGAAGGAAGTTGTTCATCTATTAATTACAGAAAATATGCACTGATTCATTCTTTCCCCACTATTCATATTCACATATACAGCAAATCTACTCAAAGATATTCACCACATTGCATTATACAACATATATACCTGAATGGAAAAAAATAATATATGGTATCCCAAAAGGGAACACTCCCATTACCATTGTATCCAGAGAGTTCAATAATACAATATATGTTCTTAAATAATTTTTGCTTTTGCATTTTTGAAGGGTGATGTTGTAGTTATTTGGAACACAAAGGTAGCTGAAGCCCATAGTGACAGATCAAAAGTTGCATAGTGAATTGAAACATTCTGTACTTTTTCCCCAGAATGATAGTTTTGAGTTACCATGGACACAATGGTTCTTTAATAGATTTTATAAGAGGATCGGGAGGAGTTTTTTTGCAGAATATTTAATTCATAATGGGTAATATGGCAATCCCTTGTGTTGTTGCCAATTTGACTTGTTAGGCTATTGGTTTGCACTTTTCACGGGTTTTGTTTTATTTTATATTTAATCCTGCTGGAATTGTTTGTGGAGTGAGTTGTATGTATTCGGCAGAGACATAAATGAATCCAAAACATCTAAATCAATAACATGCATCTTAAATGAAAATTGTGCAATAGCAGATCCTGCTTCAGAGTAGAATAATTATCCCACACACATATTAAGCTGACATATATCATTCTAAGCTATTCCTTCATTCAAAAAAAGCTGAGAAAGCTACCTTCATCCTTAATTGTCAATAAAGATCCATGAAAAGGAACTAAAAAATATCTCACCAATGACCATTCTATACATTATGCTCCATATCAGTTAGTAGAACATATAAACAAGCAAAGGACAGAGACTAACATAAAAGAAACAAAGGGTGTGCCCAAGATATGGGATGTCTAGCACCGTCTTTGAAGCACTTGAAGCTATTGATGCATCCAACATCCTGCAAAATACTAAGCTACAGTGGCAAATGATTACAGGGCTTTTTTGAGTTGAAATTCTGTGCAAACAAGCCAGAAGAGAATTGACTTTACTGCCAAGGACAATGTTAGAAAGATAATAAATGAATGCAGTATAAAACACAGAAATTGTCTCCTTACCTGCATTGCAAGTGGTAAAGGTGAGTTAATAGCAATATAAGAGGAGTGAGGGGAAAAAACCCTGGTTCTTCTCTGTTTAAAAGGCAAATAAATTTAAAAAGATTAGACAGGGGCATAGATTTACTCTCTCAGCCTGAGTTTCAATAAAATCTGTATGGAAACAGAAAATCTATATATATATAAAAGTGAAAACCACTCACACCGCAATCATGAAATCTCCAGAACCGTAAAGCCTACAAACTTATGTTCCTCTTGGCTTCAAGGCGCTCGTTAAGAAAGGATTTTTCAAAGTGACCATCAGCTCATTAATATTTCTTATATTATTATTAACACTCTGATGCTAATTAGTTAGACGTTCTAAGTCCCTTCCCAACCTGAAAATAACTCTGGAGAGAATGGGATAGCATAGGCTTCTGTGGGGCAAGCCTGAAGGAGAAAAGGGGATAGGATAGGGGAGGCTTCAGTGCAGCAAGGTTGAGGGAGCGAAGGGAGATAGGATAGGATAGGATAGGGTAGGGTAGGATAGGATAGGATAGGCTTCTGTGGGGCAAGGCAGAGGGAGAGGAGAGGCCATAAGTACTCATTAATTTTCAAGCTGTAAGTGTCGATTTATCAAGCCTGATCACATAGTTTCATAGCGGAGCATGGATATTCAGGTAGTGTTTTATAAACCCACTTTTAAAATAGGGGCTTCAGATGTAAAAAAATGCAGCAGGTTGTCAAAGGAACAGAGGAACAATAAAGACAGACTAATGAAAAAAGAAGAATGGAAAGAATCATGAAAATGCAATCAGAAGTACAGTCTTTACTTGATTTCTCCGGACTTTTCCTGCAAAGAAAACCACCCTCAGTCACAATGCCTGAAATCTATGGATGATACCTGCTTTCATTGAACTATTTAAAATTTACTTTACCATTATTTTTCTCCTGTACGGAAAGTAGAGAGCCAATCACTTCTGTGTGAATTGTCTCTGG
>JANHFT010000377.1:86376-97411 GCA_032467955.1 Pseudoxenodon macrops | reverse complement strand
GAAACCCTGGACGACCTGATATGCCTGTTGCGGCACCTGCGCTCTGGAATGAAATCTCCCTTCCCCTTCCCCCCCCCATTTCTGAGATCTGGACAACCTAATTCTTCTTTCAGGAGCCACTTCCTAGAAATGTCTGATATCTGTTATAAGTATTTTGATGTTAGTGTCTAGATTTCCAGTCTGTTAGTTCAATTACTATATTTCTTTTTTATTTGATTTTATTACATTGTATTAGACAGGTAATCCTCAACTTACAAACATTCATTTAGTGACTATTTAAAGTTACAACAGCATGAAAAAAGTGACTTATGATCATTTTTCAATTTACAATCGTTGCAATATCCCCATGATCACATAATCAAAATTCAGACACTTGACAACTGACTCATATTTATGATGGTTGTAGTGTCCATGTGTGTTTGTTGTGATCCCTTTTTGCAACCTTCTGACAAGCAAAGTCAATAGGAAATCCAGATTCACTTAACAACTAACTTAACAACTGCAGTGATTTACTTAAATGTAGCAAGAAAAGTTGTAAAATGAGGCAAAACTCACTTAGCAACAGAAATTTTGAGCTTGATTATGGTCACCAGCTGAGGACAACTTGTAGTCATATTTTGTTTTTATATTGTGAGCCACTAAGGATCACTTTGGAGTTGGATGTTATGAAAAATCAAATAAAATTAATATTTTTATAAAGTTCCTTCTTCAGAAACTGTAGAATTGGACAGAGTCCATAAAATGATTGTGTTTGTGGTTTTTGGTGGTTTTATCTTGGCTGCCTATTACATATTTAATGTTATATTTATTTATTTACATTTGTATGGCCACTTATAACAACCTTTGGGCAGTTCCCAATAAAAAAAATTAAATAACATAAAAACCATATTAAAAACACATAAAAACAAATGTCTGTTGCCAAGTCTAGCTTCTGATATGCAGTCACCTCACCCTAATCTAGTGCTTGGGGGGGGAAGTGCTTTGTGGAAGGCTAGCAGGGAAGAGGCCTGCTGAACATTAGAGGGGAAGGGTCTTCCATAGGGCATGGTTTACTACAGTAAAGGCACACTTCCTAGCTGCCATAAGGTGGCAATATTTAAGGGAAGAGACTAGGAGCATGCCTACCCTATCTAACCTGGTAGGACGGATTGAGATCCTTAGATTGCCGTTGTTTTGCATTTTTAACTATTGTTACCTTCCCAGAGCCATGATAATAAGATGGTGACAATGTGAATTCAAACAAACAAAAAAGAAAATTCTGTCTTAGCAGAGAAACAGACTGATTTGCAAGTCAATAATTGCTTTATCTTATCCCATTCAATAACAAAATGTACAGCTAATGGTAGGTGTCTTTATTTATCTTTCATTTATTGATTAAAGCACTACATTAGATTCTACTACAAATAGAAATATTTTGTGGAAGAAATTTCTAAAAACTAGCGTTTATTGAATATTCCTGTCTTACAGGTTTAATAATGGTGTGAACAAGTGTAAATCACACATTGAGAATTCCCTAGTATTAAAACAATATGTCAAGGTTGCCTATTAGCTCCATTTATTTTCTAGATTAATGATGTTATGCAGCCAGGATTTTCATATGCTAATGGTTTTGGATAGACAAGTAAATATTTTCTTATAGGCCAATGGCATGATTTTGTTATCCAGGACTCTGGTGGGGTTATATAGATCATTAGGAATATTTGATATGTATTATTGGAAGAATGATTTTGTAATTAATAATATGAAATCAAAAGTGATGTTTTTGGCAGGAAAAAGGAGTGGTATATGGGTTTTTAAATAGTATAATAGGTTGAATTTTTTCCTTATCAGTATAGTTTTTATATCTGTGAATTATTGGATTCCTTGGACAAAGAGGAACAAACTGATGACGAATGCACACGTTCAAATTTTGAACATATTGTTGAATCATAGATATCCAAACCTATTTCAATTAATTTCTTGCTGAATGACTTAATCACTGCAGCAATCTGGCTACAACTAAGAGCTTCAACCAAAACCATACAAGAGCACACAATAGATATAAACTTATGGTTAACTGCTCCAAACTTGATTGCAGAAAATATGACTTCAGTAACAGAGTTGTCAGTTCCTGGAATGCACTACCTGTCTCTGGTTTCTTCCCCAAACCCCCAAAACTTTAACCTTAGACTGTCTACTGTAGACCTCACCCCATTCCTAAGAAGTCTTTAAGGGGTGTGCATGAGCACACCAGCATGCCTACTGTTCCTGTCCTATTGTTCCATTTTTTAGCTGCAAGCAATTTAACTCTGCTGAGCTATAATTTCCCCCGTTGCCTATAAAGTTTAATTATTGCTTGTGTTTTGTTAGAAAAGACTAAAAGTTTAGATTTGTCATAATTGATTATTAATTGTTCCTCATGACATTGAATACCAGGATGTTTTGTTAGTTTTCAGTGAAATAGAAAGATGCATACATTTAATGCTTCCTTTAAGACAGTGTTGCTGTAGAAGCATATTACTATCTTGATCATTAATCCTTTCAAGACATAAAGTATTCTGCATTGTTAAAGCACTTTAAAAACTTGTCTCTGTAACATGTTCCATTAATGCCACACTAAAGACAGCAGAAGAAAGACAGGTTCACATTAAATGAAAAAAAGGCATGATTCACCAACTATTTTCCCCTTGGGTTTAGCAACTGCTTTGATGCTCCTACGCTAAAACATTAGTAATTTCCTTGTTTTTCTAGCAGTATGTCCTTGGCTACCAGTATATTTAATATGTAAATACTATTCATTCACATGTGATAACCCAATCTCTCTAATTATTAAGAAGAATCATTTCAACCATTAGCAGGCAACAATCAGGCATCAGAAGCATCAAATCTCAGATAATTCTCTCCAGAATTCATGCCAGAATTCTGTCATAATGACAAGTGTTACATTTAAGTTCTCTGTTGAAAGGTCATAAAAGTAATAAAGTTTTAAGCTTCAGGTGACTATTCATATGAACAAAAAATAGATGTATTTAAAAAGCCCAGCTTTAAATATTTATTAGCTTTTGTTTTTAAGGCAAAATTATCTATTAAAACATCTTCAGTCAGGATCTCAGAGCATTTTACAAAATTAAAATATAAACTCAGATTACAGACAAGGAACATATCTGAATATTTTGAGTATAAAGCCTATCACATAACAAAGAGATATTTACATACAGTGGTATCTCGGTACTCTATTGCTTCAAAACTCATCAAATTTGATATTCAACATATTTTGATGTGAAAATGTTGCCCTGGTATTTGTTTATTTAGTATGTGACATGCTGTGATATGAAAAAGGGAACGGCTGCAGAGAATAGACAACAATTCGGCCATGTCAGGAAGGTTGTCGCAAAAGGAAGAGGGGGACGGTCACAGAGGGTCACAGACGGTAGACAGAAAATCACCTGTGCTGGGCAGATTGCTGACATAGGAGAGGGGCAGGCAAAAAGACCTTCCCAGCCAAAACAAAGGGACACATGGTAAATCATGTGGTTTGTTTGGCACTCATTGTTTTTAGTACTCGTTGCAACCAATTTGGTACAATGAGTACCAAAGTACCACTGTATTAACATTGGATTTCTGATTTGTCTTTTAACACTTCAACTGTCTCTTGCCCTATTGACTTACCAGACGCTGCCAAACTGAAGTATATGTTGTGACTTATTAAATGATTATTTCTGGGAATGGATTCAGGTCACCTCCTACCCAAGGTCTTAACATAATTGCTTCACAATCTGAACCAATGTTATTGCTGCTATCATCTGAACAACTGATGCTGCCACTGCCATTTATGTTATTGTAGTCTACCACTTCCCCTAGTGTTGCACCTCCTAGCTCAACATATTTACTTAATGGACAGAGCTGTTTCAATTAGACTCAAACTACTACGTAGCTCCTAGTTGAGGCAACCAAGTGCCTGTCTAAGATTCCCTGTAATGTAAATCCCAACACTGAAATTAGATATTCAATGGTCAAGCTGGGAAGTTCTTTGGATTTGAAGGGGGAAATCTACTTCATATGGTATAGAGATACATCATCTAGAATTCTCCTTAAATGAAAGGCTCCTGGATCACATTGCAAGATGGAGGGAAGCCACGTGACCTCAGAAAAGAAATAACAGCTTTCAGTAGTTGCCAAGTGCTATGTGAGTGCCCTGCAAGTTTTGAAGCATATTTTTCCTTTGTACCAAAGCACTGTGTAACCATTGTACTATAGGAAATAGCAATCAATTAGATTTACTTGTGCCCCAAGAACAAACACAGTAAAAAGACCAACACTATAATACAATAATTATAAGTAATGAATTTTTAATATTGCAAGAAACTTTTTTAAACAGTTAGTAGCTGTTTAAGAGCTGTTTAAGAGCTGTGATGGTGCAATGGTTAGAATGCAGTATTGCAGGGTAACTCTGCCGACTGCCATCAGTTCGATCCTGGCCGGCTCAAGGTTGACTTGGCCTTCCATCTTCCAAGGTTGGTGAAATGATAACTCAGATTGTTAGGGGCAATATGCTGACTCTGTAAACCACTTAGAAAGAGCTGTAAAGCACTATGAAATAGGGCAAGTATTTAGAGCAGTGTTTATGGCTGGATGGGGAATTCTGGGGGATGAAGTCCACATATCTTAAAGTTCCCAAGTTTGCAAAACAGTAATTTAGAAGAAAGAGGAAAAATGATTATGGTGAGATCAAAGTGACCAAAACAATGGTATGATACCAAGCAAAGAAAGTATATTAGAAACCAAAACCTGATGCCAGACATCAGTTTTTTCTCTTTAGGACACCTGATTTTTTTCATCTGAAAGTACTGCTATGTATGAAAACATTCTCTCCAATACTCCTACCATCCCAAATGAGAACTATATGAAGATCAATATCTATTGAAGTCTACAAAGCTTACTACAACTAAGTAGAAATGTTCAACATTATCCGCCAGGATGCAAGGCCAGTATTTTCACAGATTGGGCCCATTAATAAACAGCAAACACTCTGATTTTGGCATACCTTAATTAAAACAGGATTCCGTTTCCAAATGGAGAAGAGTCAAGGTTTTATTGTGATCTCTATTCCAAAGAAAATATGTGTGGGTAAGATTTTAGTACTAACATTTTACAGGATACAGTAAAGTCCGGGGTCATGACTTATTGTACAATGTCTAACAATGTAACAAAAGTCTAGTTCTGCAAAATTTCCTCTTGATGTAAGCTGTCTAAATGTTAGAGACATGTAACTTCAATCATAACAGTTCAAAGAAACAGACAAATGAAATGACAAAGATTATTTGTCTCTTTAAAGGGAAAGTCTTTATTTTTCAGTTGAGTAATGTTTTATAGCATCTGCATTTTGAATCCGATTGCTTGCATTTGCACTTTGATATTCTCACCTGTCCTACAGAAACTATGGAGAGCAAATTATAAAAAGTGCAGTATGGGCTAATATTTCCAGATGATATTGAATATTTTATTATTAATATTCTGGATGTATTAAGTATTCAGGAAGAGTGTAATTGCTTTCACTCCTTTATTTTTTATTTTTGTTTTCATTTCATATGCAAGTACACAAGTGCACATACAGATAAAAAGCACGAGCCAATATTAACAATTCACTCTAAATCTGATTTGCAAAGGAAGAAGTAGAATTGGTTCAAACTTTATTTGGGCACATTTTTCAGAAGGAAATTCACAGGTTGTTGTCATTTTCCAGTGTGTGCAACTAATATAACTTTATCTGGCACAACTACAGTACACAGCTGCAAGCAATAACAGTTTGGGAGGCTCTATAAGCCTTTCAAACTAAGATGCTTCAGAATGTGCTGGAACATTTCATATCATTAAAGCAGCTTCCTCTTTTTCCAGACTCCCATGGTTGGTTTGGAAGCAGCTCTTGGCTGTCTCCAAATGTGTGACCATATGCACTGCTTCACTTGCCCGGGAACAATAAATAAATGAAGAGTCTGGACACATCCATCCAAATGGAGGTGGCTGAGAACAGCAAGACTGGAAAAAACTGAAGCTGCTTTCACTATTCCAAGAGGCTGCTTGCCTTTCTTCCATGGGGTCTGAAGCAGGATTTGCAACATCTCACACTCTCTGTACCCAAGATGTATTTGGAGTGCTGCAGACCTTGCAGATATACAATATAATATAGTAATACATTGCCTTAATTATCATATCGCATTGCTAAATATTGCTTCTGTTTCTATGTAAGATTTGATTTGGCTTTAAATCAGAGGCAGTATTTGCTTAGCCTCTAACATTTTCTGAAGATTCCTTATTGATTTCTTCCATGAAGTTCAGAGTGCTCTCTACTTTAAAACACGCATATAAAATGGAAATAGAAGCTGAAATGACATTTAACTCAGAAGAAGGTTAATTCAATGCAGGAATGGAAATTTAATGGTGGGGTCAAATGGTCTATTTAACCCAAAAGGTTCTTTTTCTGAAAATAGCCAATCCCAGAAAATGATAGCTTTCACAAAGCAAAACTATAAATAATATAGCTATCATATAAAAATCCATTTCGCACAGCCTCTCTACAGCAATCACAGTCAAATCCTATAACCCTATTTTAGCCATCAAACTCATACTGCAGAAGAAAATGAAAGCAAAGACAAACCATATGCTTTGGTTCCAGTTTCAGGTCCCAAAGTCTCCACATGTGCATGGGAAAGATTCCTAGTTAAAACTCTGGAGTGCTGCGGTAAACCAGTATAGATAATACTTGGTGTTGTCTCTGTACAAGGCACTTTCAAACATTCAGTATTGAAAGCCATCAATTCTCAAACAGCAGACATGAGCACTATTTCAAGTATCACTAAACAGTAAGTTTTAGCTTCCAAGAGCCATTCTCACCTGACAGCAAGCATCTGCTCTTTTTTGCTAGAGAATAATAGAGCTAGCCATACAATCCAATTTGGGATCATGTTGAAAATTTGTACCAATTTCTTGTTCGGGGGATATTTCTCATAGTCCATTTCCGCTTCATTTTCCCATAAAACTAGATGATTGTTTTTTCTCTTGAAAAAGGTAGGACACATCTGATCAAGGAAAAGCCAGGAATTCTTAATTAAAACTCTGATTTTGGGTTACAGATAAAATAATCTGTATCTTGTTTCTTTCGTTTTTCCATGCTAACACGCAAATAATCACCAATGTGCTTAACACTTCTAAACCAATAGAATAAATGTGCCATTATTTTCAAAACCGTTTTCTTCCTCTCTTCTACAATATCCCACAGGAAAGTTAATTTGCTAGATATAATCAGTTAAGTAATATAAGGTTATCATGATTTGGTTTAGTTTTCAGAGGATTTTTGTTTTTGTTTTTAAGAAACTTCTGTAAAGCATATGACCTATAGTCCACCATGGTATTTCCATTATAAAATCAACTGAGATAGCTGAAAAAACAACTGATTTTCTGAATGTTTTATGATCTATGACTCTTTCATAATCAGAAATTCTACTGATAAGCAATAAATCAATTATCTAGCAGGAACTACTTAGCTACAACCAACAGGTCATGAACAATGAGATAAATGTCCCTACTTTTTATTTAAAACATTGTATGATACTGTAATAATGTATAATAAAAGAAAACTAAATATTAAAACAGTACAACCCACTTCTGGCTAGACACTTTACAAAAAATAGTTGGGAATGACAGAAATGCAAGGTCTGACTGTGAAGAGGATATGCTCCAGCTAGTGGGAAAAGACAGAGAGACATCTATATAAAAGTTTTAAATTTAGAGATGAGAGGCTAAAGATAAGAATTTGGAAATATTAGTAAGAACGTTGGCGCATTGGGCAATGTATAACACAGCCACCATGTTCAAGAAATATTTCTATACTAGCATGGTTCTAGCTCATGTGAAAGTCTTGTATGTATGTATGTATGTATGTATGTATGTATGCATGTATGTATGTATGTATGTATGTACGGTATGTACGGTATGTATGTATGTATGTATGTATGTATAGGGTTTTTATTATAGATCCATGATGGCGAACCTATAGCTAGCATGGCAGAGGTGACACATGCGCCATTACCAGTTACTCTTCCGGGTTCCGTCACATGCATGAGCACCAACCAGCTGCTCTCTTACAGGTTCTGGTGCTCTGGCATGCTCCAGTTTCGGCATCACTGTTATAGATCATCTTATGGAGCCAATGGGGACTGGATCTTCAGCAGAACATGTGGATGAGCTGCTCACCATTTCTTGTATTCTAAAACCTAAGAATTCAACAGAAATCCTATCTGGAAACAATGATTCTGCTGCCTGTTCTAAGAAACCTGTTTGTCTTTATTAAGCTCTTTGTTTAATTTTAAATGAAGCAAAATATTACAAAGAAACTACCTTATATTCTGTGTCATAGTCTCTGAGCATCTCTTCATTTGGGAAAATAGGGAGCATGTTAACTTCGGGGTAAAAAGAGATTCATATCTAGGAAGAAGAGAATTTGGTTGAATGAGACAAAATTAATCAGTTTGATTACTTCCAACATGAATATTATTAAGGTAGCTGTTGAAGAAATCAAAAGAATTATGGAGGAGAAATTACGGTAAGTGTCAACTTTCTACTTTCCAAACAGAACCAAAATTGCCTGAAAGCAAGATCCAGATTTAATCAACAATTATCAAGGGTCAAAGCTGACTCAGGCCCAGCTGCAAAGTTCTCTGTTGGAGGTGGCTGAAGAGATGGGTAAGCAATTGGCAAGCTTCCAAAATTAAGTGCCGCAGTCAGTTCCTAAGCACAAACAAGATTCTCTCTTCTCTAGAATCTCTCAGTAAAAATTAGGCAGAAAGGGTGGAAGAAAACGAGAGATCAATTTATCTAAAAGAGAATTGGCAAGTGACTGTCCATGGATTCAATAGGACAGGATCACACATGCAGTTCCAATTAAACTGATTTATTATTACTAATGCCTTTGTACAGGATTCTACTCAACTAGGGTTTAGCACTTTTTTGGTATTAGGTAAGAGTCAATGGAATTTAAGAAGGGTTGGACTTAGTCTGTTAGTAACTATATAGAGACTCTAGGCTGGTTTCTCTTTTAATACTGCCCCCAGGTTCTGCCACTCCTTCTCCTACATTAGGACAGCAATAACCTGTATCAATTTCATGGTTGCCACTGTAGCCATGAATTCCCAAGCTGCTTCTAACTCCCAGAACCACAGGCCTGGGGAATTCCATGACCAGACTGATCACAAAATCAAATAGCTGTGGTAGGAAGACTGCCAGTAGCAGGGAGACTAGAATATAAGTAGTAGTCCAATGCTATGGCCCAATTTCACAAATAAGGCATCATATCTAATTATCTGAAGAGCAGTACCCTGGAAGTCACCAGAGTTTCCCGTACAACTATGACCACACTTTCACTCTTGCCCCAGATTCTTAGCTGATGTCATACATTATTGCCTGCAATCCATGAAGCATTTTACAGACTGATCTGGCATTCAGCAACCACATTAGCTGCATAAAGGCACTACTGGTTATGAACTCTGCCTGAGTAATTTCATGCAACGCAAAATCCAATTCTACCATCGAACTGTAAGTTTAATTCTGATCAATAAATATAATTGTGGCAAGCAAAGTAAGACTTCCTTGGCAATAAAATTGCAGAAATTGCAGATCAATGACAGCGGTCTGTTCATAGGGACATGTGTTTCATGTTGCAATGACACATTATCTGTAAAATCAATAATCACTGCCATAATAGCAAATTCTACAATGTATAGTTTTCTCAGCCTATAGAAGTAGCAGTGGGTTGAATTCAGAAAAGTTGGTTCTTTACACTTACCTGGCAGAGAGGTTCACTTGATTGATGACTAGTTCTTCAGATTCTTGCCATCCAGATAGCCACTGGCTCCTAGAAATCTTGCCTTGTTTATACTTGTTTATAGTGCAATTTTAATTCAATATTTCAATGAGTTAAATATCTAATAATGTGTCGGGTCACAGTAAACGTCTATCCAACCTGTCATTATACCATATCCTCTAAAAGACTTGACATAGAGCTTCTCGTATTCCACCCCAATAATATGTTTAGTCTTTTCATGTGATTTAATTTTGGAACCAAAACTGAGGTAAGGTATAGATACCAGGATTATAATTGGGAGCAGGAAAAACAGTGGCACATATCCTTCGACCTTGAGAAAAGAATCTCTTTGAGTTACAAGACAGGACTATTTGCTCACTATTGAATAACAGAATTAATCTAACTCAAGTAGGATGAAGGGTAAACTACATATTACCTCACCAAGGGCTAGTTTCTTCCTAAACTTGAATTTGTTAGGTAAGTTTAATGTAACCTTTACAGAATAAAATCTTGATGGAAGACAGATAGGTACTTCATTTTCCTTCTACTCATTTATTATTCTCGTAAACCCTGCCAACATGTTTTTTTCTCTCCTGAGCTGAATTTATTTATATTTTTGCTGAAAAGCATTTAAAAACGCCTGAGGAGTGAATTTATCGGAAGGAACTGGCAACAATGGGTGTTTAGCAGCAGCCATGACCTTGACAGGGCCCTTCTAGAAGAGTATGTACACATATTTTTTTAACTTTCTGTTTACTATTCTTTTCAAGATGACATACAAAAAAATGTGAGGCATCATACCACACAAAAGGCATTTATAAGTGATTTTTGAGATTTTACTCTCCAGAAATTAAATAAGCCATCACCCAGTCTGGTGTGAATTGACTGATTTTCTAAATTTAATAAAGAAATTGATATCAGTAAATATTCTAGGAGAGACTTGATAATTATTTAGTCATTTGTGAGCTATTTGTTTATTAATCACATTTCTAGCCCATATCTAAAAGGTAGTTCACAAAGATAAGAATGCACAATAAAAATATACAATTAAAGCACCCACATTCCAATTGAAACACAATTCAGAATGTTTTGTTTAGTTTAGTGTCATTGCACCTTGTACAATGAAATTAAATGCCATCTTCAATGTACATTATAACTATAAAAATAAAACACAAACACACATCCTTCACATTCTATACA
>JANHFT010000377.1:70792-82339 GCA_032467955.1 Pseudoxenodon macrops | reverse complement strand
ACCAAGAGGAATCACCAATCCCATATGTTGAACAAAAACAATTTCATAGTGGAAGCAAAAAAGTAAAAGAAAAGGCAGTCTTTCTTCAAATATTTCAAAAGTAATCCAATAAATTTGGAGAATTAACAGAGAAAAAAGTGAGCCTCAGAGAAGAAGGGAGGAAATCCCTGTGACGGCAATTATTAGGCATTGAGAGCGTGACCAGAGAAGAAGCAGACACCTCGGAAAATGAACAGAGGATCAGAGGAATAGAGAAAAGGAAGAAGACAGGAGAAGTATGTAAGCTACTGGATAATTAAAAGAAATAAAAACAGAAGAAAATGAAGTAATGTGGAACAGATTTTTCTATGCTGAACTTAGACTGTTGATCCTGAACTAAAAACTGGGCAACTGTAAACCGAAATGGGAGAGACCAACTAAGAAAGGGGAAGGACATTGCAATAAGAAAACTAAGTACAATATAACAATGGTGATATAGTTATAGGTGTTATAAGAGTAAAAAATAAGTCAATTGTGGAGAGTATATGATATAAAGATTAAAGATTGACTGTTTAATGAAAAGGTGCTTAAAGATTAATTAAGACTATTGTATGAATCATAGCAGTTAAGTTAAAGACGAACTGATAAAGTGAAGGACTAAAGAAAACCTAAAGGATTGATTAACCTCTTGGATTGTTTTGGCTTTTTGTTGGATTGTAGGTGGACCTTTATAGAATATTATTGTAAATATAATACTTAAATATTGATAGAAATATCAGTAAAATATTAATATTTATAATTAATTGTTTATTTATAACTGGATGGAATATTACTAGAATATTACTAGAAATTTACTAGAGATTGAATTACTGTATTATTATTATTATTATTGGTATTACTTTTATTATTATTCAGGTATGTAGTGCATATAAGATTTAGCCCTTATTTATTGACAATTAGAGTGTTACCTACGGTACTTATACACAATTCATTTAAATTTATATATATATTTATACATCAAATTGACTTAAGTTAGAGCAACTTGAAAAATAGAAAATAGAAAACTTATTGATTGATTGATTAATTAAAAATAATTAATATTAAGATCAACTACTGAAGAGAGACTAGAACATTAGAATATCAAAATACAATAAATACCTGGTGAATGGTGGACTGGAAAGATCTTTGTAAAATATTAAAAATAACAACCACAACAACCATTTTGAAAACCAGGAAAACAACTGCATCTAACCTGACACTGACAACAGTGTCCCTCAAGCCAAAGATCTATAGAGGGTATGTTCCACACAGAAAAACCAAGTAATCCCTCCAACATGCAGATGATGCAAACAACATTACTTGCAATACAGGAAACAATTATAAGAATGCAGAATAAGATGGATAAGAACCATGAAGAGATGAAGGGAGATATCCACAAATTTGATAATAGACTGGATACATTACAACAAACAATTGAAAGAAATGAACAAAAAATAAAAACAGTGGAAAACAGAGCAGAACAGACAGAAAAGAAACTGGAAGTGGTAGATCAAAAATTGATGGCAATGAATAAGGAGCTAGAAGAATCAGTTATCCATCTGGAAATGGGGCAGGCGGCATTCTACTTACACTTCCAAAATGTAATAGGGAATAAAGAGGAGGATCTGAGCATAATCATGTCAGAAGTAATAGCAAGAGGGTTACAAAAGACAGATGAGTAATACAAGATGGAATGGATGAAATATATAGGGTTCGTATGAACTATGCTAGATGCCACAAGTTGCCAAAAGAGGTACACATCAGATTGGCGAAGAAAAAATTAAGAGATGAAATATTTAAAGTAACAAGAGATGAACCAATGATATGCAAAGATAAAGAGATTCTGACATTGAAACAAGTACCGAAACGTGTGAGAGAGCATAGGAGAGACTACTGTTTCCTGGCAACACAACTCAATAAACACAACATATTATTTAGATGGCTTACACCAGAAGGAATGCTCATAACATGGCAAGGGAAAAAGATAAGAATAAATAATCTAGACAAGGCACAAGAATTCTATGATCAATTTGTAAGAAACTAAGAAGAACATAGTAGTAAAGAAGAACTGGAAAATAGAAGCCAAGAGGAGCTACAATCAGAGGAAAAAGAGTCTGAACAAGAAAAGTAGAGAGAAAATACAACAAGGATCGGAGGGGATAAGAACAAGAGCACAGAAAGAGAATAGAATAAACAGAAGACAAACACACAGACAATAAAATGGAAGACAAGGTTAGGTTATTAACAATGAATATAAATGGTTTGAATTCACCCATTAAAAGAAAATGTATATAATATGCCTCCAAGAGATACACATTAAAAGACAGCACAAAAACTATTTAGAACAAGAGAATGTTGCATTGGCAGATTAAAAAAAAGAGGGGGGGTAGCCTTATATATTAAAAAAGAGTTAAACTCAAGACAGGTCTATGAAGACAATAATAGAAGAATTCTAATGATTGAGGTTAAAATACAACAAATGCAAGTGTTATTGGTGGTGATCTATGCCCCAAATGAAAATCGTAAGAAATTTTATAAGAATTTTACAAGAATTTGCACGAAAACATAACAGAAACAGGGATGTTTCTATTAGGCAGGGATATCTGCCTAGTGGGAGACTTTAATGCTGTGGTAGACATTAATAAAGATTATAAAAGCAACAATTTTAAAAAGAAGGGGGGAAAGTTTTTTTTTTACCAAAATAATTCTTTGACATGGGCCATGAACTAAATTTAACAGAGCCTCCTCTTTTAACCCTGCCAATGAGAACACGAATATGACTGAAGTACAATATAAACCAAACCAAAATTCTAGCAACAGTTAAAAGTCATAATCCTTCAAAGGGATACATGTATATTCATGTATTTTTGTAGTTGCTAAATGTGAACATTAAGGAAATCATTACACTGTCAGATTAGTAAAAATGTTTGGGTAAGACTTGCCAGTGCAATAATATCAAATATCAAATATAAATAAAGTAAACAGCACATGTAAGTAATATTAAAAAGAAGCCCGTCAACAAAGAATAAATTTAAAACACATTTATACTATTGTCAAAAAGAATAGTATTGGATATTGACAGTGAAATTGGGATGTTGATAGTGAAGTTCCGTAAAACGGGGGGGAATCACTAGGAGATGCCCTACTGAAAATTTTTAAAACTTACAAAAAAATAACCATCCTTAGTTAAAATTACAAATTGGGAAGAACATCAAGGGTATAAAAGCTTTTCCAATTGTTAGTCGTTCTTCGCATGCAGCAGGAGTTCAGTCTCATGAGATTATTTCCTCAGAGACTACTTCACAAGTACGGTAGAAACCAATCTTACTCTTGAAATTTTAATAGCACTGCATTGGCTCTATTAGCACATCCAGCCCAAACACAGACTGCAAATTCTCTGTACAGAATGTACATCTGTCTAGCATCTATCTATCTTCCATCTATCTTTTTTATTTCTTTTATCTATTATCTGTCTGTCTGTCTATCCATCTATCTATACACATATAGACACAACACACACAAATTATAGAGCACAGATTCAGCATGTTAGCAAACAACTGCATAAAACCAGGGGCAGATTGGTAGATCCACTTCTGCTTCCCCAACATGAAATGTATCTAAAAAGTGCATTATTGCCAATTAATTATTTCCATTAAGCCTTTGTTAATGGTCTATCTATTTAAGATGTTAAAAAAAATACAAGAATGACAACTCCGTCCGTACAAGGCCAATATGACTGAAGAAGCCTGCTTTCTAGTACTTTTCTTTGGGGCAGGTTCGTCAATCAATATATAGTGAATTCTACATTTTATCTGACTTAATTTAATACATCAATGTTTTGTAACAGTATAGCTAGAATTGATTTATTTGTATGATTGCTTCTGTTTGAAGATTCTGCTGAAACACCAGTCTTCTAAGTAGCTGTCATATGAAAACACTATTCGTTTGAATGTTGATGCAAGAATTTACTCAATAGAGGAAAATAAATGGCTATCTAAACACTAAGCTCTTGCTTCTGTCTTCAAATTCTTCTTCCCTGTCTGCCAACTTCAGTCTTTACTGACTACTCAGCTGCTGGTAAAATAATATCAAATCAATACCAAGATGCATAACAACAGTCTGAGGGAAATAAAAAGGTACTAAATTCTCAAAAGATCTTTATTCATTCATGAAACCCCTTACACTAATTACCAAAGTATAATACTGTTTACATGGACTATAGAATTGCAGGCTAACTACACTGTGGTTTTTTTTAGATTTCCATTTAGGTAACCAGGAAACTATTTGAAAGGCCAGGCATAAATATTTAATGCTATATGATAATGTAATGTCTAAAAAGAAATATGGGATACAAATATATTCATTTGTTAAAATGTGATATAATATAATTAATTCTAGTGTTATGTCAGTCTAATTCACAGTTTATCTTGCCATCAGCTTTTGCATTTTGACTGGCAATATAAAATGACAGGAATAATAGGTTTAGGTTTTTAAATTAGGAGAAAGTTAATCAGATTATATTTTTTCTGTCTAAAAATAGCTAATAATGTGGTCTTTCCTATATTGATATGTATTCATTCTTTATTATTTCTTGAATAAACTCTGATCCACTCTTAATGTTAATTTGCTTTTTATGAAACCCACATTTTAAGGTTCAAATATAATTACAAGATTAGGACAGAATTTAATTATAATATTGGGACAAGTCAAGAGAAAAAAGGAACATTATCATTTCTATTATTATGTTTGTGGCATTATGAGCACAGAAGTAGTCTCTAGTGGTGGGACTATGAGCAGTCCTATGCAGTTCTTTATATTCTCTCCAATTTACAAGAATATTGAAAAGAAATTATGTAAAGACATCTGGGACTAGTCCATTCATCTGTCCGACCACTGGCAGGATTAGTCTTTGAAACAGAAAAGAACAGAAGAAACACCACATGATGGTAGAAGCCGGAAAAATAAAGAACTAGTTCAAAAATGGGCTGAATCAGGGTGGGGGCTACAGAGAAAAAAAATCATACACCCTTAATTCACCCCTATGGCAGAAGCAATTGGACAGTCACTCAAAATATTTCAGGTTGCTCCATTCTAAGATTCACTCTTAATTCCTTCTGTGTCACTTGACCTGGAATAAAGCATATATTGACAGTTCTGTGCTTCCCACTGTACAGATATACATGAAATGATGTTCTGCATCATATCCACAGCTCATTTAAAAGGATGTTGGACATGTTCAGAGTGATGCATTTGAATAGTTTGAACTGATAAGTAAAATAAATGGCCAAACAGGATAAATATAAAATTCCTAGGTTTCCCCTGAGAGGGAAAAGTTTATTTATTTAAGGCTATGTCTGAAAAATAGCAGGATTATGGGTAGTTGGCTTTAGAAGGTATTTGAGATAGCAGTCACCTCAGATGTGTTTGTATATATTTTACCACAATTCCAAAAGTAATATTGATAGTTCTTAGGATATAATATAATAATAAAAGCATCATTGATTAGTTTAAAGGTATAAATATATAATAAAATGATAAATGTAACATGATAGACAAGCAGATGGAAACTCCCCTGCACCTTTTGCACCAAGTGAAGTTTCTAGACACTTTTTAAGATTGGTCTCTAATAGAATAAACTGAAGAGATCTAATACAGAAAGCGCACATAACTATTGCCACAACTGACTAGTTCAGGGAGAGTTGCTGGTGTACTAAATAAAATTGTGCAAACTATTACTTGCCACCACTGGTTTCTGAGGCTCCAGGCCCAGCTCAGGATATTTGCATGTATACCCAACATGCAAATCTTAGGTCAGTGATGCCTAACTTTTTCCAGACTGAGTGCCCATAGTGTGTGTGTGTGTGTGTACGAATGCGCATGCATGGCCAAACCCCCAAAATGCAATGCGTGTGCACCCTCTGTGTGCACCCAGCCCCCCCATGCATGAATGCATAGCCCTCACATGTGCCCTACCCCTACACATGCACAGCAGAGGTCCAAAGACCAGGTGCCCAGCAGGAGTGCGCACATGCACGGCAGAGCTGACCTGGGGCAACAGCTTACGTGTCCACAGATAGGGAGCTGTGTGCCATCTCTGGCACGCATGCCATATGTTCGCCATCATGGTCTTAGGTTCTTTCAAAGGAACATAATTTGTCCTACAATAGATTAACTTCAGATCTTCAGTTCTGATTTATTACTGATCAACAGCATTCCTACCTGGTCAGAATTTAGGCTCAGTATGTTTTCTTGCTATTCCTCTTAATGAATATCTGCAGTGAAAACAATTCTTCATTAGTTGTTTCACTAACAACTGTCCTAATCCATCCCATGTTGCTGCTTCTATTTTCTTTTCTTTTTTTAAAAATAGTTTTTAAAAATCATTTTTATTAAACATTAAATCATTGATAACAATACAAACACAATGTATATATGTATAACTAGCAGTGCTATAATCTGTATTATATATTGCAATTGATATAACATATGGGAAGGCAAAAGTAGAATAGTGAATTACATAAGGAGAACATACATGTTGATACTAAAAACTTTAAAATTGTGTAATATTGTTGTGTTTGTTTTGTGCTTTTGCTTTTGCTGGTTTTAAAGTTGGAAAATGTTGCTACTTGTATTTTGCTCTGGATATAGGCAAGAAAACAAGTCTGCATGTCTCTAGGAAACAGACATATGGACACCTGGATAGGTGTCTTTCTACCACTTTTGACTAGCAAACAGTGATCAGTATTCAGGTAAGGATCTAATCACTCCAATAATTTCCAAATCTGTGAAGGCTTCACAGATAAATTTTATGTTTAACTTATGCTTAAATATTATGTTTAACTAACCCCACATTCAAGTAAACATTCAAGTAAAGATGGCCAAACATCTTCACAACTGAAAAAAAATTTTTTAACTTGATATATTGCTTTATTGTCCTATTGTTTTTTCCCTTTCCCTCTAACAAATTATTACGTAAAACTATTTCTTTGTTTTACTGTAAAGACTGGAAAAAGACTGTAATAAACATATTTTATTTTATTTGGCAATGCTTTACTGTGAATTATATCCATTACTACCCTGTGCTGTGGTTATATGTAAAGGTATAGTATTTATCTATATCCAGTCCTCCAATCAGGAGACTCTGGATGTGCTGGGACAGCAAATCTTCACATTTCAAACAGCTTCAAATCTATGCAGATTTTCAGTCATCCAGGTCATGATTGTCCCAAAGGTGCTTTCTTTCAAAAAGGCAACTGGACTTTCTTGTTTTGCTTGAAGACATTTTGCTTCTTATACAAAAAGCTTATTTAGTTCTGACTGAATGGTGGAGAATGGAAGGATTTATATTCCTTGCAGTCATCTTGGTCATTAGCCCTGTTTCTGAGAATCATTGAGACCATTTGGAGGTTTATCTGTGCCCTCAGGTTCACCTGAATCCTGCAGTCTGCAATTTCTTTTTCTGGAAATCCATTCATATTCCCACACCATTCAAAGAATGTCCATCCCAAAGTGGATAGCATAGCTAAATGTCTATGGAGATCCTCAGTCAAGGTGCTTTCTTTCAAAAGACAACTGGACTGATTTATATTGCTTGAAAACTGGGAAGAATATTTTCAGAAAACTGGCTCAACTTATCAGGAGGGCTTTAAACTAAAATTGAGGGGAGAGGGTGACCAGTCTATAAGATCTCCATGGTTTAACTCCAAGCAAAAAACCCTAGTAAGCAAGGCAAATAACAAACTAAAAAGGGATGGGAAGGAAGACAAACTCAAACACCAAATAGGAGACATAGGAAGCATGCCCAGAGTCAGGCACAAAGATCTCAAGTGCCTATATACAAATGCACAAAGTCTGGGGAACAATCAGGGTGAACTTGAAATATTAATACACAAAGGTAGATATGACATAGTTGGAATAACAGAAACTTGGTGGGATGAAACCCATGACTGGAACATACTAATAGAACGATACAAACTCTTCAAAAAAAGCAGACCACAAAAAAGAGGAGGTGGAGTTGCACTGTATGCAAAGGACCACTATATTGCTACGCAGTTACATGTAACCAAAGATAAAACCTGCTAAAATGCATATGGGTCAAAATAAAAGAAAAAAAGAATGACATGGCCATCAGAGTATACTATAGGCCACCCAATCAAGCAGAAAAAAATGGATATCCTTTTTGCCAACCAACTAACAAACCTATGTAGAAAACACATTACAATAATAATGGGGTACTTCAATTACCCTGATATCAATTGGAAATCTAATTCTGCACCAAGTGAGGAATCAAATAGGTTCCTGACCAACCTAGCTGACAACTTTGTTGTCCAAAAGGTAGTGGAGGGAACTAGAGGGACAGCCATACTGGACTTAATACTTGCAAACAGAGAAGAAGTGATAGAGGGAGTTAAAACTGCAGGAACCTTGAGGGAGAGTTACCATATCTTACTAGAATTCAACATAAAGCAAACAGAAACAATAGAATATAACGATACCAAAGTCTTAGATTTTAAAAGAGCCGATTTTAATAAACTCAGAGAGAACTTGGGAAAGATTCCTTCGATGAAAATCCTAAAGGGAAAAACTACTCAAGAATCTTAGGAAATTGAAAAATATGATCATAAAAGCCCAGACCAGCACAATACCGATTAGAAAGACAAACAAGAAATCCAAGAAGAAACCAGCATGGCTACGCAAAGATCTCTCTGACAAATTGAAAGACAAAAAGGACAAGTACAAAAAATGGAAAGAGAGACACATAATTAAGGCAGGATATCAGCAGATAGCTAGAATCTGCAAAGACGAAGTCAGGAAAGCAAAGGCCCAGAATGAACAAAGACTTGCAACAAGAGTCAAAGATAATTAAAAAAAGTTTCTTCCAACATATAAATAACAAAAAAAATTAAGAAAACAGTTGGTCATCTAAAGAGAGAAGATGGCAATGAAGTAATAGGCAACAGACAGAAAGCAGAGCTGCTTAACTCATTCTTTGCATCGGTCTATAGCCCAACCTACCAGAAATATAACTGCAAAAAACAGACTGGAAAATAAAGTTAAAATAAGCAAAAAAAACAGAAAGAGAACACCTGTCTGAACTTGGTGAATACAAATCACCAGGACTGGATGGATTACACTCCAGAGTTCTAAAGGAGCTGGAAGATATCATTTCAGAACCACTGCACCACATCTTTCAAAAATCCTGGAACACCTGGGCCCTATCTAACAAAATGAAATTCAATGTAGAGAAAAGTACCTACACTTAGGTAAGAAAAAACAAAAGTATACATATAAACTGGGTGAAACCAGGTTTAATAGCAGTGACTGTGAGAGGGATCTTGGAGTCTTAGGGCACAACCAGCTAAGCATGAGCCAGCAGTGTGCCCCATAATGCAATGCCCTCCCCCCTCATGCATGCAGGCCACACTCTGGTTGACCTGTTGGGCCATTTTTCGCCTTCCCAAGGCTTCAGCCTCCTGAAGTCTCAGGAGGGGGAAAATGGACCCATCGGGCCAACCGGAAGTTCGGAGAGGACTGCTGGGTCCATTTTTCGCCCTCGCAAGGCTTCAGGGGTTTTTCCTGAAACATGGGGAGGGCAAAAATGGGCTCCCTCACCCTTTGGAAGGCCAAAAATTAGCTGGGCCAGCGTGCGCATGCGCGCTGTAGCTGACATAGGGCAACACCTCACGTGCCCTCAGATATAGCTCCACTTGCCACCTGTGGCCCGCGTGACATAGGTTTGCCATCACGGTCCTAGGGGCTGCATAGGTTTTCTAACGCTTGAGAAATTTCTGGCACAGTTTAAGTCAGGGATGTCAAACTCGATTTCATTGAGGGCCGCATCAGGTGTGTTTGACCTCGGGGAGGGGGGGTAGACAGGGGGGGCCCAACTTGACATCACTCATGTCAGGGTTCACCTGTGTGGTGCTAAGGCGAGACTCCCCTCAGACCCTCCTTTACTCTCATTATAATCTCCTTCCTTTCCTTCCCCTTTCATTCTCCTTTCTTCTTCCTTCCCCTTTCCCTGCTTTTCCTTCCTTGCTCTCTTCCCATCTTTCTTTCTTTCTCTTTCCTCTTTTCCTTTCCTGTCCCTCCTTCCATGCTCAAATGCAAAAGGAAAAAACATTTCTCCTTTAGTTTTTAGTTTGTTTTGCTAGCCCTCTGCCAGTGAAAACGGAGCTCGGGAGTGGGGAGCGCACGTGGCCTCCTGGGCCCCGATTTCAGGCACAACGGCCTCCTGTATCCGTCTGCCAGTGAAAACGGGGCCCGGATGTGGCCCTCCCGAGCTCTGTTTTCACTGGCGGAGGCACCGTAGGCCAGTCCTTTGCTGTTTCCATGGGCCGGATCTAAGCACCCCATGGGACGGATTCGTCCTGCAGGCCTTGAGTTTGACACGCCTGGTTTGACACAACCTGGAGGCTGAGGAGGAAGAGGAGGAACAGCTGGGTCCAGTGCCTGATGCGCAGATGCACAAGAAGGCAGAGGAGAGGAGAGCAGTGGAAATCCATGGACCGGTCCTTGGGACAGAAGAGCCACTGCTGCTAGTGAAGCCCCACCCTAGCTCTGGGGATAAAAGGCAGGGGGCGGAGATGAATAGATGTGGCAGACAACTATTCATCTTCCGTAGGAAGGACTTGTTAGCCTGCGTTGAGAGAGAAACTTTTTGCCAGGGCTGCTGGCGTTCCTAATAAAGGAATCTTTGCGTTCAGAGGGATTGTCGTGTTTGGGGAACTGGGTCAGAACACCTTTCTATGTTTTTGTGGAGGTTAAAGAGAAGCTTTTTTAAAAAACAAAAATCCCAAACAACAAAGCGACCAACCCGTTTCTCTATCGCTGCAAGAAACTTTATTCAAGCACTCGTTCAAGTTTGACCCAAAGGAGAATTTACCTTTTTTAGCGAATAACGCACAAATTCATCTTTCGGGGGGGTGTTTGAAGTTGACTTGGAGAAATGAGCAAGATTTTACCAATCACCTTAGCGGAGACTTTTAGCCGGGAGGCACAAAACAATAATAACATTAACCTCAGAAGTAGCTCCATGAAGGATGATGTCTGAAGTGCAAGGGTTGGGTGTAATTGTGCGCGGCTTGCAACAAGCGAGCAAGGGGGTGTGAGTGTTGCAAATGCAGAGCGGGAAAAAGGCGATGTTTTTTATTTGTGACCCCCGGGTGGGTGGAGGTAGTTTGTCATAGAGGGGAGTGAAGAAATAGCTGTGCGCATTAATTTAGGACGAAGGACAAGCTTCCAGAGAAACTCCCTGCATTCAGAAATAACGTCCACTCACAATTATAGGCATGGAGTTTAGGATGCTAATTTTTACACTGTGCGAAAAATATAATCGTCGTGTAAGAACGGTTGCAGGAACTGGGCCTGGCTAGTCTAGTAAAGAGAAGGACCAAGGGAGACATGATAGCAGTCTTCCAATATTTGAGTGGCTTGAAATTTTGGGCTTGGACAACCTTGAAGTACGCCTGTCTGTGGTCTGACCTAAGCGTAGTACACAAAACCGTCTGCTACAACGTCCTACTTGTC
>JANHFT010000377.1:56301-69407 GCA_032467955.1 Pseudoxenodon macrops | reverse complement strand
AGGAGATTTCTTCCAACAACTTAGAAAGTTACAATCAAATAAGTGTGAGCTGCCTGAATCCCACCACTGCGGAAGAGCAAATAATAGAGTGCAGTACTGCAGGTTACTTCAGCTGACTGCTATCTGCAGTTCGGCAGCTCAAATCTCACCGGGTCAAAGTTGACTCAGCCTTCCAACCTTCCGAAGTGGGTAAAATGAGGACCCAGATTGTTGGGGGAAATATGCTGACTCTGTAAACGGCTTAGAGAGGGCTGTAAAAGCACTGAAAAGTAGTATATAAGTCTAAATGCTATTGCTATTGCTCATACAAATAACTATTTTGATGAAGCAACCTTTGATTGAGTCAAACCATTGCAGGGTTATCATCGATGGTGTTTTAATTGAAGTGCGGCTTTAAATTCTATGAATTGAGGTCCAACACCATCTGAGGAATATTGGCCTACATAAACCATTGTAAAAAAAAGAAGTATTGGCAATTATTGAATGATGTCAGTAGTGCGTTGGGAAAACTGTTACAAACTAGATGTCTAGATTTCCAGAAGAATATTGTGTACCTGCTACTTACTTATTTAAAACATTTACTATTTTTAGCCAAAAAGGATGCCAGAGTAACTTACAGAGATCACTCATTAGGCTTACAGACCTGGCACAGAAAGGAAAAACAACAACAACAACAACAACCCTAACTTTAGATCTTAGTTACACCAAAAGCTTTAGTTAAAGGTCTGTGATGGCTGCCACCTTTTTCCAGCCTCTAAAGCCTCTGAAGCACTAAAAATTTGTGGGGAAACTATTTTCAAAATGATAGCTTGGTAGTGCATTTCCCACCATTCTCAGGAGCTAAATACATGAAACTTTTAAGCTCTATAAAAAGGTTGCATACAAAAAGTAAGGAGAAGGAAAAACGGTGCTGTCACCAAAAAGGGGCATCCAACCCATGTTCATGACATGATGTGCATCACTGTGGCACTCATCCCTTTCTAAAACTTTTCATTGGTGTCCACTGGCTGTGGTACGTATGTAGAAACATGAGTTCAGTGTTGTTACATCTTCTTAGAGTAAATGGGGCAGCTTTGCTTTCCATCTCTCCTATTGTTCTGGCTGCTGGAAGATTAGTACTAGATGACGTTTGATAGAAGGGGATGCTTGATGGGGGTTGCTTTTTAGCTTAGATAATGTTGCAGCCTTCATGTTCCATCACTCCTGCTGTTGTATGTCTGATGCCACAGCTGCACCCAAGAGTACACAAATGGCGTGGAAGACACTTACCGTAAGAATTGTTAGGCTAGACCAGAGCAATGCTCCTTTTAGTCCAATACTGTTCTCAGTGAGTAGCCAAGCCATGTCCCTATTAGGACACCATGAGTTGGATACCCAAATGGTGGTCTTATGTTGGCTTTGTATCCCCAGCATGGGGATTTTCTTGATTATTATCTTACTACTGCCAAGATAAATAAAAAGCCAGATTCCAGTGAGATCAGTTCCAAATTAAGCCTTTGCCAAGCAAGTTATTTGTCTGTCTGGCCTTTTTTATTGGGAGTCATGCCTTCCTGGCTCTAATTTTACTTTACTTTGTGTTCCTTCTCCTCCACTGCTTTATTACCACACTTCAAGCTGAAACACCTGTTCTGATTTTAAAGACAGGAAAAGTTATTTCTCTTGCACAAACTTCCTGAGGAAGTCTGTATCTAGCCTTTCAGCTGGGCTTGTTGGTGAAGAAAAATATATAGGAAGGGGTCTCCCTCTAGGAAGTGACGAGGCTGATGTTTTCTCATCCCTAACAATGCTCTGCTTACTGCATGATTGAGAAGGAGCTTGGATTTTAACAAAGCAGCATAATGTAGCATCTCTGGCTAGGGTAGGATTCTGTCTCCTCTCCAAGAGAGGTTTAAATATGTTTCCTAGGTTGTTTGCATGACATACTAAGCCATACTGTATCGTGATTTTGTTTAATGTGTCGTTTGTGTAATATGGACTGGTTAAAAATAAAGCTTTAATAACTAGTTTATTACAGCTTTTGCACAGGGTATCATTTGGCTGACCTTACCTTGGGCTTGAAAACTAAACAGATCAGGATCCAAATGGAGAGGAGCCATCTAGAGAATATCAGGGCTGTAGGCTGGTCTGGAAAAGTAAAAAAGAAAAGAAAAACATCTTGGCAGAGGATGATGGCAAACCTTTTCTGTATTGTTTCCAAGAAAACCGCGTGGATATCCTAATCACCAGGCATTGAACTCCACTCAAAGAAGAATTTATATTACTTACCGGTACTTGCTTTAATCTTGTTCAACATGTAGTCTGAAACCAGATTAATACGGTACTATTTTATCATTAAGCAGCCCTGAATACTTTAATAACAACAAGTTGAAGTTAAAAATAAACTGCAAAATTAAGACCTCTTTGCAGCCAAACTTCAGATTATTTTTATTTTTATTTCTTACAGTCTAATGTGGATTTTCTTTTGGGAAACAAGGATTAGGGAAAGGATTAGCAGAGACTAATTTACAGACAATGATTGGGAACTCAAGTAGATGTTGGTGGTCTTGTCTGTTGTTTGCAAAATAGCAATACTTTTAAGGGAGAGAACACTAGAAGTGCCAATATTTTGAAGATTGCTGGGGTATGTAATCTCTGCATTAAAGGAGATGGGATTCAGTGCCTCAGTAGTTAACTTGACTGTGTATGGGATAGTTATCTTCTTAATGCTAAACATAATTTAGGGTATTATACAACATAGTTTCAAGCACTTTAGAGAGAAAGTGCATTAGCAAAAAAAAAGGTGGAAATTGCAAGACTAAATTATGGCAATAAGGAAATCAAAATGGGAAGGATAGAAAAAAAATACACATTCTCTGATTTGCGTTTTATCTTAACCCAGAAATAAGATAGAGATAGGATTTGATTAGTGAATTGGGGAAAGAATAATCAACAAATGGACATGATAATTCCATTTGGTACTTCTGGACAATTTGAGAAATGTAGAAACAAAGTTTCCTGGGATTCTTTTTAACTAGAGAAGCTAAAACATGAACCAGAGTCCAAACCAGGGTGATGGGAAGGAGAAGCAATCCTCAGTTCTCTGCTAGAAAGCTTTGCCAGGTCCTTCAGCCCAGCAGTTAGTTTGTCCGTTTATTAAATGTATACACAGTCCATCTCACCAAGAGCTGACTCTAGGCGGATTACAACCAAGTGAAAATATTAAATAAAATAATAAATATTAACATTAAAATTGACTTAAATTTAACAAAAATGGCAAGGTAAGTGGAAAAAGAATTGGAGAAAAAAATGGAAACCTTGTTACTACATATGTTGACAGGAGCAAGATTACTGTAGGTGCAAAAATGGAAAGAGACTTTTGATACCTACCATGGAAGAATACATGCAGAAGTTGATGGAGTTGGATGAAATGGCAAAACTGACTACTCTGACTTTTGTTTTTACATGGAAATAGCTTCTGAATTTGATATGGAAAAGACTGTAACTTGGTTTTATAGATTAGGTTGATAGATCTTAATAGAAATGACTTGTTTATATTATTATGGAAAAACAAAAGCTGTGACTCAATATTAATGCCCTATTCTACTGTAACAGAGAAGTCAATGTTTCTTATTCTTTTCTTTTCCCTACCTTTCCTCACTTCTCTCTCTGTTTCCCCTCCTCCCTCACTGCTCTTTTATTTACTTTTGTATTTTGCATTTTATATTACTTTATAACCTAATAAAAATGTTGTATTATGATAACAAAAATGGCAAGGAAGGGATCAAAATTCATACAGAGTGGAGTTGTAATCTTATCTCAGTCCATTAACCACTGAAAGTCAAGCCCTGGTTTTTTGTTTGTTTTTAAGAAAAACTGGGTAATAATGCAAACCTAGCAGTTTGAAAGAATGCAAATGTGAGTAGATGAATAGGTACCACTTCAGTGAGAAAGTAACTGCGTTTGGTGCGCCTTTATGTGGCCTCGTCATGCAGGCCACATGATCACAGAAGTATCTCCAGACAACATTGGCTCCCTCAGCCAAGGAATGAGATGAGCGGCTCCCCTTAGAGTCAGACAACAACAGTGGAAACCTTTACTTTTACTTTTAATTAATAATGGTAATGGCGAGAGTGAAGATACAGATGATGAGTTAGAAGTACCATCTACATTAGCTTGTCAAACAGGGTCTTGGGAACCCTTTGCATTTTTAAAAACAACTGAGGACCCCTATCTTACTGATAGGATTATATCTATTATTTACTGTACTGATTAGAAACTAAATTTGAGAAATTTCGAAAATTTTATTTCAGACTTCCTGGGCCATCTGCCCCCGGAAGTTCCCAGACCCCACTTTCAGAACTGCTGATCTAAATATCTGTCATTTCTAAACTAAAGAAAAATTGGGCATGTTTAGTTGCTGAGGATGCCATACCATCACACGCAGGGGAAAAAAATTAATTATTTTTCCATTAAAAAAAAAACTTTGGTTATTTTAAATAAGGTTTAAAAACTGTACATCAAATGAAAAGAGAATAAAATTTGAATAAAAACAGCCTAACAAGAAAGAATAATAAAGGACGTGATGCTATTGCTTATGGGAAGAACCAGATCTTCAAAACTTTTTTTTTAAAAACAGACATGTTCGGATCTTAAAGGGAATAAATTCCAGAATATAAGTACTTTGACAAAAAAGCATACCACTTGGGTCCTGTCAGATGACATTGTTTAACGGATAGGCCTGAAACATACCACAATGATGATGATGATGACAGGAGGAGGAGGAGGAAGTAAGACCACATCTCATAAATGTAAGACTAAAAATTATTGCAAATTCTGAAAGCAAATTCTGTTTTTTGAAAGCAAGGGGTTATTTTGGTTTGCTTTTACAGAGCTTTTATAGCAGCTGATTGTTACTGTAACAGTTTTTCATTGTTGCTTTTATTTTATTATTGCTAGCTACCCAGGTTGTGTTCATGAGGTTGGTGGCCCAATCAATAGTCAAAATATATAAGTAAATTAAATTTAAAAAAATGTTATTTAACTAGGGCAAAAAAAAGTAGAGCAATGATTTTTAAACTTGGCAACTTGAATATATATGGGCTTCAATTCCCAGAATTCTCCAGTCAGCATGCTAGCTAGGAAATTCTAGAAGCTGAAGTCCATGCACCTTAAAGTTGCCAAATTTGAAAGATGCAGCAGGAGAGATGTGAATAAGAGAATTGAGTTTGCACTGAGTATGCTGCCCTGCTCCCCCATTTTCAAAATCCTCAACATCCCTTTTGCGTGAAGTCTTCCTTTGCTAACCTAGTGCTCTTCAGGTGTGTTGATATGATAACTCCTTGGGTTTGGAACTCTGGGAGTTGCAGTCCCATCTCTTCTGGAGGATACTAACTTGTAGAAGACTCGGTAAGTTTCCATAACTTTGTTTGAGACAAAAGGCAATGAATCAAATGATGATCTTGAATTTTTACGTTCTGGTACAAACACAAATATTTTTTGTGGTTTCTATTTGAATATTAAAACTTTCAGAGTTTACTCGCACTAGGTGCAACTCTTGGTTTTATAAAAAACAAATTGTGCAGTGGATTTAAATAACCTCTATCAGAGGACTTGGAGAGCCACTACAGTTAGAACAAACAAAATAATGCCTTATGAACAGAATTTTCTTATCAAATGATAATACGAGGTTAAAATAGTATACTCCATCTACGATTGAAGTACAACTCTAATCATTCCCCCAAAATATGATCTTCACTTCAAAGAGAGTTCTCTAGTCAATGTTTTTTTTTAATGTGTGGGAATCAAATAGCTCCAGAAATATTCATCTACACATTGAGAATCAAACCTCTTTCTCTTTCCCATTATTACTGCCAAAAGTTGATGAGGTGGAAATAGCATCTCCCTTCCTCCATCACCATCCCTTGATCTCTGTCAATTTAAAAACCATCAATTTCTCCTCCTTCTTGTGGTAACCGTAGAAATGGCATGTTATGCAACTGTTACGATGTCTGACTCATCTCCTCCTCCCCCTCTCTCTCAATTTTGTCTTTCCCTTTCTCAGGATGGTACCATTTTCCCCTCCTAAGATATGGGATTCATAAACATCTCCAGGTGGCCTGGGAAAGCTCTTAGGCTGGCATCAGTCCAGTTGCGGGTCAAAGAGACAATCCAGCTCTTTCTTCTTTCTTTCTCAAATTATACTCTTGCCTACTCCTTCTGCTTTTCATGGTTCTTATTGCCATTGATTGAAACCTCAATTCTGAAGTTCTGGAATTACCAGTTTATCTGAGGAACAAGTGTTCTGTGTTAACCAGATTCAGCAGTATGTATTTCTTTTGGACTGACTGTGTTACATGTAGCCACCTATAGAGTTCTTCTCTCCATTTGAACATATTATAGATACCTCTGCAGTGGACATAATATTAAACAGGAAATGATGCTTGCCTCCTCACTTTTCCATATCTATTTTGCATTTCATAACTGCAGGAGACTATAAGTACCTCTTATAAGTTTGCATATACAGTAGGTCACAGAGGTGAGTCTCCTCAAAATAACGCAATACGCAGCCATTAATGTCTAAACTGCTGGCAACAAAAGTGAGAACATCCCTAAGTGATAATGTCCAAATGGGGCCCAAGTAGCCATTTTCCCTCCCTGGTGTCATGTGACTCGTGAGTGGTACAAGGTTTCAGGTGTGAAGAGAGAGCAGGTGTGTTAAATTTGGTGTTATCGCTCTCTCTCATACTGGTCACTGGAAGTTCAACATGGCACCTCATGGCAATGGACTCTCTGAAGAGCTGAAAAAATGAATTGTTGCTCTACATAAAGATGGCCTAGGCCTGTGATGGTGAACCTATCGCACATGTGCCAAAGGTGCGCATGCTGGTTCCAGGAAAGCCTTTGGAGGTTGGGGAGGGCAAAAAACGGGCTTTACGGGTCTACTAGAAGTTCGGAAATGGACTGTTTCCGGCTTCTGGAGTGCCTCTGGGGGGGAGGCCATTTTTGCCCTCCCCAGGCTCCAAGAAAGCCTCTGGAGTCTGGGGAAGGTAAAAAATGGGACTTCCGGTTCCACTAGAAGTAAGGAAATGGCCTTCCCAGAGGTCTCCAGGGAGTGGGGAAAGCTGTTTTTGCCCACCCCAGGCTGCTAGAAAGCCTCTGGAGCCTGGCGAGTGTGAAAAACTGGCCTACCGGGCCCATCGTGCCATCATGTGCCAAAAAGAGGGGAGTGCGGGGTGTGTGTGTCACGCATGCATGCATGCATGGTGTGTGTTTGCAGTGGTGGTATTAAAATAATTTAACAACCAGTTCTCTGCCCTAATAATTTCTTCCAACAACCAGTTCACCAAACTGCTCAGAAAGTTAACAACTGATTCTTCCAAAGTGGTGCGAACTGGCTGAATCCCACCACTGCTTATGCCAATATGTACCGTATTTTTGGAGTAGAAGATGCACCTTTTCCCCCCTAACAGACGGTGGAAATGTTGGTGCTCTTATACACTGAATACAGCAATTTTGGCCTCCTGAAGCCCTGCCCCTGCATCCCATTTTTGTGAAAAATCGGCCTGTTTTCTCAAAAATGGGGTGCGCAGAAGGTTTGGGAGGCTTGCAGAGTGTTTCTGAGGGCTGGGGGAAGGCAAAAACTCTGCTTTTGAGAAAAACGGGCTGTTTTTCATAAAAACAGGGGCATTTTTCCCTTCCCCCAGCCCTCAGAAGTAGTCTATAGGCCTCCCAAATCCTCTGTGCACCCTGTTTTTCACAAAAACAGGTAAAAAACGGGTCTGTTTTTGCAAAAAAACAGGGTGTCCAGAGGGTTTGGGAGGCCTGCAGATTGCTCCTGGGACCGGGGAGGAGAAAAAATTTTTTTTCTTACTTACCTCTTTGAAATCTTGGTGCGTCTTATACTCCAAAAAATATGGTAATCAGTTATCTTGAGTCATAGGGTCAAGTGACTGAGCTTGGGACCTGCATTTCTTTAGCAATCTAACATTGTCTAATTCCCACTTGATGATTAGCTATCTTCCTTCTTGTATTTCGTCTCCAGCTTTGGTACAATCAATTTCTCACCAGCTTCTTAGACATGTTTAACTCCTGCCCTCCCCCTTTCCTTGAAATTGTTTCTGCATAAGAAAACTCATTATCTAGTCATTTTCCCCAACTCAAGCTATCATCTGCAAGTACAGTCTGCATGACTGGGAGGTCACATAACAAGAAAGCAGATGGTGTTTACTGTCTCCATTCCATCACAAGCAAAATTTTCTTTTATATGGGAAAAATTTTAGTAGAAAAAAATCCAAACAAAGCCATCAAAGTCCACAATAGCCCAGTAGCATTCTCATTTGTCAAATATATAAAGAATTATTTTTACTTCAGCCCTTGTCACAATTTACAAACAGTTGGAAAGAAAACTATTGACTGTGCCACATTTTAAAATGAAGTGCTTTCTCTGGAGCATTGATTGGAGTACATCTTTGGAATACATATCAACTGGTAGGAGTAACATGGCATCCTCTCTTACATTAGAAATAAGACTATGCATATCACACAACCAGTTGCTTTCCAACATTGTTTCCTTTGGCTGAGATAGGATGATGATATATACCTTATTACTCCAGCTTTTCTAAGTTGTTTTGCCAATAAAACAACCTTGAATCCAGAGGGAGAATAAAGTCCAAGAGGAATGGTGTTGCACTTAAGATGTTCAGGAAAGAATACAGGAGTCAATATTTGTCTGGGATTGTTAGGAGCAACCATCTTATCTCTCCCTGTGAAGTATCTGGCTTGCTTTCCTTCTAGGTCATTCACTTGCTAACTGCATTGCTCTACTCACCTTCCTTTCAAATGAGCTAGGCAGAAAAGTCAAGAGAGCAGCAGGATTTAATTTAGGTTTGATCCAACAGTCTTGCTAATAACCATTCAATTATCACAGAGCCACAGATGCCGAATAAATTAGGGCTGCAAAAAGTGATATTTGCCAGACCTGAGGGTTTGTATCCTCTACAAATAGTTCCCTGATACAGTAAGTCACAAAAATGCCTTAATGTGTATCTTGGGAAATTGATATAACACTTCTGGAGCTTCTTTCCATGCTTGCAAGTCACACTAATAAACTAATGCCAGTGAGGACATAGGAATACCATAGAACTTAAGTGCAATAAAGAGAAAAACATTCAATGAACTATATCAAGTACAGTTAAGAGCTCATTCAGCGAAATGGTTGCCAAAAAAATTGTCTCTAATATCACTACTGTGTTTGTGAAAAGGTTTCCAAGAATGCTTTTCCATATGTTCAACAGCTTTTTAGATTTGGCAGTTAACAATATCCAAATGGGGTTTATGGATCTCAGGATAGTAAAGCAAAATCTACATTTCCATCATGCTAAAGGAAATACATGCTGTATTTCCTTTCAGGATGAACAACTTTATACATAGAAAAGGAATAAGAAATAAGAAGTCGCAGAAATTAAAGACATGAGATTAGAAAAGCAAAAACTAAACAGCTAAAGTTAATTTACAACACCACTTACTAAACCTCTGTGTGCCATTTTATCATTGCTTCCACTACTTCATTCAGCAATAGCAAGTAGATTTATATACTGATTAACAGGGCTTTTCAGCGCTCTCTAAGTAGTTTACAGAGTCAACATAGCCCCCAACAATCTGTGTCCTCATTTTACCAACCTCAGAAGGATGGAAGGCTGAGTCAACCATAAGCGGTCAGGATTGAACTTCCAGCAGTGGCAGAGTTAGCCTACAATACTGCATCCTAACCACTGCACCACCCTGATTCCTTTTGTTCTTTCTTTTTAAGGGTCTTATCAACTCCATAAAACCAATACTTTCTCAATCTTCCCTTGTCGATTCCCATTGCCTCCTACTTTTGGGTAAAATCCTCATTCAGTCTCTTTATGACTAAACTTCAGCATCCTTATTTCATACCAAACACTCTCCTGTATCCAATCCAGTCATTCAATGCCTGTTCAATTCAGAGTTGCCTGAACTGTGAGATGGACAACAAACAAATCTGATAAATAAAAAAATAAATTCATCCATGACTTCATCTTTCTTGTTTATCACAAGTATTTCTTAATTATCACTAATGTACCCATTACATTTTGTTGATTTACTTGGGGTTCTTCTGATGTAATCAGTTCTCATGTTCTTATAGGAACATGGCCAGAAGCATTCTTTTTTTCTTCTCTTGACACACTTTCATTTCTTTGACAGAACAGATCACATACTTCTCACTATCTTTTTAATATCATTTGCACGTCTTAACATTTCTCCATCCATTTTCCTATTTTTTATAAACATTCCATTTCTGAGATTCAATTCTCACACTGTCACTAAAAGAAGAAACCTGACTATTGCAAAGATAAAGATCAGATGAAAACAAGCCAACCCACTCCAAAGAGGTGGCCAACTAATCCATTAAGTAGGGTGGGAATTAAAACTGAACATAAAAAAGAGTTGAACCATTTCTCTATAAAGAAAGCGAATTTGGTTGTGATTTCTTCTCCCCCCCCCCAGTATTGCTTATCTTGATGGAGTTTGGAGAGAGTTTATCAAGGACTTTGGTTATCTAGGTAGTCCTCAACTTACAATAGTTCATTTAATGATTGTCTAGTTACAACAGCACTGAAAACAATGACTTATGCAAGTCTTTCACACTTAAGACCGTTGCAGCATCCCATGATCACATGATCAAAATTCAGATGCTTGGTAACTGGCTCATGTTTATGATGGTTGCAGTATCCCAGGATCATTTGTGACCATCTGACAAGCAACATCAATGCGGAAGTTTCACTTAACAATGGTGCAACAGCTGCAGTGATTCACTTAACAACTGCAGGAAGAATGAGGAGAAAATTGGATAAAATTCATTTAACAATGAACTTAAAAACATAAATGTTGGGCTCAATTGTAGTCATAGGTTGAGGACTACCTGTACTTGAGTCGGTGCAACTTAACAGCATCAAAATATACAAATTCATCTACTTTCTCTAGTTTTTAACCAATGTTGTACAACTTGTAATTGATCACTACTTTTTCTCTGTGGCATATATGGTGGCTAATTTGGTCTTGCAATATTAATTGTCTAAGTCATACAAAATTTCTTATTCACTATATTGTACTAAATCAATAAATATGTAATGCTTTCTTTCTCATATTCGTACATTTTCAATTATATTCTGAATTGGAAATCTACCCTTCTTATTGCTGCCTAACATAAAGCCACATGGCACTTCCTGGATTTGTCATCTGTCTTATATTTCAATTAGAATTTTGGCAAACATGTTCTTATGCACACTTAACAAACTTATCCATCTGTAGCTTTCGCATTCATTCTTACCACCTTTAACTTTGTTTCTCAAGACAAATTTTTTGCTAAGCAGGTAATCTATCTGTAGCTATTCATTCTTGGATCTCCAAATGGTCCAGTCCTTTGTTTTTTGTTTTTTACTTTCTCATCTCATTCTGACCCATTTATTAATATCACTTAGCGCAATAATGTTGATCACTGTTAACTCACTGCCCACTCCAAGAGTTCAATTCTAAATGGTTCAAGGTTGAGTCAGCCTTCCTTCCTTCCAAGATTGGTAAAATGAGGACCCAGGTTGTTGGGGACAATATGTTAACTCTGTAAACCACTTACAGAGGCCTTAAAGCACTATGAAGCGATATACAGGTAATCCTCAACTTACAAACACAATTGAGCCCAACATTTATGTTGCTAAGTGAGAAATTTATTAAGTGAGTTTTGCCTCATTTTATGACTTTCCTTGACAGGTTTGTTAAGTGAATCACTGCAGCTGTTAAATTGGTTCCTCGGTGAATCTGCCTTCCCCATTGACTTTGCTTGTCAGAAGGTCGCAAAAGATGATCACATGCCCCTGGGAAACACTACAACCGTCATAAATGTGAACCAGCTATCAAGCAGCCAATGTAAATCACGTCACCATGGGGATGCTGCCACGGTCATAAGTGTGAAAAACAGTCATATGTCACTTTTTTCAGTGACGTAGCTTCGAACTGTTTTAAGTCAAGGACCACCTATAGTCAAATCTCCCTGATGGTTATAATATCACAAAATAACTCAATCAAACACCAGAATGGAAAAATACCACTTTCTCTCTGACTTGGCTTTGTGACCTCACCACATAGCCAGTTCTCTAACATTAGGACATCTTCACATCTAGAGCAAAGATGGCTGATTGGATGGAATTGTGGTTATACGGTAGAAGAGTGGGAGAGCAGAATTTGTCTTGGGGCAAGAGAGGAGAAGGGATCTGTGGATTATTAAAATTAACAGAGAACAAAGGCATAAAATTTTGGGCAGGGCAGGGATCACCACCCACACATGTGAACCACCCCTTCAAAGTTCATACAACGAACAGTCACTGGGAGAATATTTTTCTGCCGCACTACCCCAGACATACTCCTGCTCCTGCTGCAAAGATTACCTTCGCCTGCCAACCAGTTTAAACATGTGTCTGCCTGCCTGTATGAACAATTTAACATGTCTGGGTTGCTACATATCGAGAAGAAACTCTCTCCCACCACATGGCTGTCCGCCGTTCAAGAGAGGAGGCCCATGGATCAGTCGGGAAACATAGCATGTGGTACTGGTGCCCTGATCAGCGAAATCTTCTCTCCACATCTGCTGTGCAGATACTCCAAGAGGTCCCGGCATCTTGGATGCAGGTGTTACGGCCCTTGCAGCTTGCAAGGACATTATGCACCCGCAAAAGTCGCAAGAAAGACTCTCTCTCTCTCTCTCTCTCTCTCTCTCTCTCTCTCTCTTCTTTGATTGAATGTGGACTTTTTACAACAGCTTCTCCTTTATTTCTGAACCAGGTCTTCTTAAAGAGGGAGGAAAAAGGAAAGCACACTTTCTCTGGGTTGTTTTTTTTTTTGCTTTTCAGAAGGCAGTTTTGCTCTGGCTGGTAAACTGCTGGGAGAGGCTCCTAATTATAAACAGGTTTAACTGGCAAGAGCTAACTCAGCACAGCCCAGGGTGTGGTTGCAAGGAACAAGCTGCAAAATGGAGCATTTACCCAAAAAAAGAAAGAGAAGATGAAATTGCAAGTGAGCGGGGAACGGGAGAGGGGGGTGGGTGGGAAGAGAGA